>JARHVA010003959.1:990000-995000 GCA_037957365.1 Torreya grandis
TGTTATTATATGACTTATAATTAGAAGCCATATTTACACCCATGGTCTATAAAAATTTAATATTGCATATATTAAGTCTAAAACTAGTATCAACTAAAACTCTCTTAACTACATTGGTTATGATTTGAGCTTGTATGAATAGTGGTAAATTTGGATCAATAACTATCTAACAAATCATGTCCTCACAATCAAAATAAATAACATCTTCTATAGTTTTTAATGTGTTGACCACTGATGAAAAATAAGAAGGCTCTAGATCAATGGGCATAAAAGTCTAAGTGAGTGCCTGATAAAGAATTTCCTTGAACATATTTGCTTTCTAAATCAGTTCTAATAGTAAAATCTTAGTTGGTGTGTTTCCCAATTGATTGACAATATCATATTCCCTATATGGATCTACATATGTATGTGGGTTGGGCATGGGATGGGAGGGAATAAGAAGGTGGTAGGATTCTTAATTATGGGGATGAGGCATGGTATCACATCAAGTAACAGCTCTAACCACATTAACTACTATACATATAGGGATAGTAGTAGCTATATGAGGAGAATGAAGATAATCAATAGGATAAGGTGGTGAAGGGACAAAGGGTGTTAGTTAGGCTCTCTAGCGATGGGTAGTGACTTGGGGAAGAGCAAAATGGACCATACAACATGACTCAACATGGGATAGAGGATCTAAGGGAGGTGAGGTAAGAGGTGTAAAAAATACATGTAAATACTATCAATAAAAGGAAAAACATGCATGTGCTACTAATTACAAAGGAAGTGAATCAAACATACAAGACATATGATAAAAAATTTCATTAAGGAATAAAAAATTGTTGCATTCATGTACATCATTAGACCTAGTAGAGACATCTTAGGTTTTTGAAAGGAGCACTTGTGAATTACTATGATAAAATAAGAATGAAATTGATTTAGATGTAATGTGATACTTCAAGAAGTAAAAGGACCTAGTATATTCAACTAGGGTTTGAAATAAAATTATTTTAAAAATTATTATGGTTAATTTTAAAAATTAAATGTCAAATTTTGATTTATATATGTAGGAAAAATCAGAAAAAATAATGCTAAAATCAGCAAAGAATTTTCCCTAGGGTTTTTACGGTTTTTATGCACAAAAGAAGTAATTTAGGTTCAACAAATGCTTTAAATAAGAAGAAATATACGTTAACTAGAAAATAGACTGAGATGGATGATATAGAGGTCGAAAATGGTTGTGCAGGACTAGGAAGGTGTCATAAACCTAAATCTCATTTTTGTTGGCTAAAAGGATAAGAGTGTTAAAAAGTGGACCCTTTAGTGTCCATTGTTGTTGTTTTCCATTCCTATCAATGTTGTCCAAACTAATCATAGAGACCTATAACTTTTTGGGTTATTGTGTTGTACCTATGTGATCGGGCTTGTGAAAAAATGAGCGTTGGTTATTGATGGAACTTTTTATGGAGATAATTTTGTCTTGAAACCCTAACCCTCCATCATGCTAGATAAAATGACATATGATTCAATTAAGAATGGGGGGTTTAGTGTGAAATATGTACTAAATGTACAATCCACACCCCTTGTGTGGGGATGCTACCTACATACCAATACTCCAAAAAGGGACCAAGCCACATGTAGTTCTCCCACCTAGTGTTCTTTATGCAATAGTGTGATGTGAATGCAAATGCAAATTGATAGTGTTTGAGGTGGCTAGGGAATGGTATGAGGATTTGAGTAGGTTTATATCTATGTTTGTATTCTTGTTTAGTTTGTAAGTTTGGTCACCTCATTTGTAAATGAGCTTTGAATGGGATTTTATAGGGAATAATTTGTCATGGGTTAGATGCATTCATGCTAGGCTAACCTATTTAAAGATAAGGAAAAGATGAAAATGACCATTAGGGCTCAAAGTGTAAATTGACAGGACCACCAAAAATGGCACACTTCTCTATGGGGAACTATAATTCAAATGGGGTGCTCCTATTATATAAGATTAAGACCTAGGGGAATAGGATTAACATAAGGGATATTATCTAGCTAAGGTGAAATGACCATTTAGAAGGTTTTAGATGACTGGTAATGAGCAAAAATGTGTCTAGAAGGGATTCTAGAGCATGAAAAAAGGACCTATGGATGGGGTGTCGCAAGCCAAACTCAAACTACCAATTTGGACATTTTATATGACTTAGATGCAAAAATCTTATATGATGTCAGGTAATTTTGTAAACCTACCTAAATTAAATATAATGGATTTAATTTTTTCTGTATCTTATCTTGATCAAAGGAAAGAGAAGAATTATTTGATCATATTGTCTCCAACTTTCAACCAATGCATCTATCCTCTATGTTATGATACTCAAGCCTTTCAAGCCTTGACCAAACATATTTCATGTCTCCACATGGTAGCTCAAGTTTACAAATGAGGGATTAGAGGTATGGCTTCCAACACTTGTGTAACCCTAATCTATTCATGGTTTGTATCATGATAAATATGATACCTAAAGGTAGTTGCTTGTTTTCCATAAATCCATAAGAAAGAGGTGGTATGGGCTAATTCATCAACCTACCACTCAATCCATCTAGTATCACCTCTAGGTCTAGGAGTCAAGTTACAAATTCTAATGATATTCTAAATAATTCACTCATTTTTTATATGGCTAGTATTAAGGTAAAAATTATAATTAGTGGATTTTCCTTGGGGGGTAGTCCACTCAAGTTAGAAGCAAATAGGGTGATGTTCAGACAAAAAAGTGTCTTGGATTATAAAAATAGGTCGATCATGAACATGAGTGTAAAAGAAAGTATTATTTTTCTAGTAAATCATGGTCAATATGATTAATAACCCAATATTATCCTTAATGAAAATTAGACCATTTGAACCACGGATATTTTACTCTTTCCTCGTACAGTGATTAGGATAAAAAATCCAAGTTTATTACACATGTAAAAACATGCCTCCCGCTCCCTTACACACAGTTCATGGGGAGACATATTTATTTGTATTTAATGGACTCAATCATATTGAAAGCACCACATAGAATCTTATGTGCATTTGGAAGAGAGTCTACTAACCATCTCTAGAACAAGGTACATTCCATAACATCATTAGAGGCATACATGCTAAAAAGGCTAATGATGCAATTAATAAAGTCAAAAAGAGTCCAAAACACCTAATAGGTGGGGTCAAAACCCCATGAAATAATATTTTGAGATAGTTTAGGATCTCAAAGGGTGAAAACATCTTCATACATAGGATCGTGATAGGTGGCTTAATTAAAAACTATAGGACAAATAGTGCGAGAAATAGATTGAAGCAATAAATCAAAAAAATTAAATTATTGCATGTAGAATATTTTCATTTTAGAAAGTTGATGAAAACTATTCCTAACCATATACTTACGTGTTGGATCAATGAGTCTTATAACATTCAAAAAATATACTATCATTTTGAATCATAAAGTTTCATATCACTTCCCTTTATAAGACTTGAGAGGTCTGTAAACCAATTGAAATTTGAGTCGGCTATGGCAAAGTCTTTATGTTTGAAAGGTTGCTTTTTGTTTGGAACACAATTATCATCTCTAAAAGGCAAGGGACTATGAGAGCACCATAAAATAGATTTATGGTTGAGGGTCATGATACCAGTCTTTGAATATGAGCTATTCACCCCTTAAGAGCAATTTGAAGATGGAGTTGTAGGAGTGGAAGATGGAGAGGAAATAAAATGGGTGACCGATTGAGGAGAATGGGAGGTAGGAGGCAAGGGTTTCACTTGTGTGGGAATAAGGATTTTAATAATATAGACTAACGAGTTTTGACATCTTATAGATTAGTAAACAATTGGATAGGGTTTGGCACTTCCATGAGATCCATTATTCTTCCTATTAGAGACTATCATCCACCTGTCATAGTTCCCATTCTGGGGTTTTGAATTAGACCAATTTCTTTCTTGAGGAATCGGAGGAGTGGGGACCATTAGATGGAATTATATAACCATATTATTAATATCCTAGAATCATAAATAAGTATTTAGAAATTTGATATAAAACACACCTTGTGTGAAATGATTATTACCTACTTGAATCTCAATGGACTCCTTGAGGTCTTTGGAAAGGTTTATTTCCATATAGATCCTTCTCTAAGGACATGTTACATAATTTTTTTGTTGTTCATGTTAGATAAAGTGGCCTAGAGGCTTGATAAGCTGGTAAATAAAATTACATAAAGGAAGAGGTAACCCTATAAATTCTACCTAAATTGGTATTTTAGGATTAGCTTGTCCTGTGACTTGGAAGTATCGGGTCCAATGGGAGAAAATAAGTAGTGTTAGAAATAAATGAGGGACCTTGATTAACAATAGATTTAAAATGTTTAAGGTTTGTGAAATTAAATAATGATAAACCCTTAGTGAGGTTTGGAACCACTTCCAATTTCACACATTTGCCTTGCCAATGGTTGTGAACCCACTACTTTGATAGGCTCTCTGGAGGGACTTGACCCATAAAATAAGACAACCAAGGTAAAATTTTCAAAATAATTCTAGGCTTTATCAAACTCTGGTAAATCTAGAACCACATCTAATAAAAGAGTGTTAGGTTCAAAATTAAATACCTCATGGTATACCTTTGGGACAAAATTAAGAGCTTATTTCAGTGTCATTGCTTCTTAGGCTCCCATGGGCTATCATTGCATGAAACAATGTAGAAATGGTGGGGGTGTCAATTTAATAAAAGGAAGGCAACACTACCCAAATGGTGGAAGGATACCCTGACTCAACACAATAAATACATTGTAAAAATAATTTTAATCCCACATAGATCAAAGATAGATTGGTGGTGTGATGGATGGTGAGAAAACCTTAAAATCTCATAGACATCTATTTATTATCACTTCACACTCCACAATCTTCAAAAGGAGATAATTTTCCATTTAATGAAATTGAATTGAGGTTATAAATTTTGATTTATAAGTTAATTTGAGCTATTCATGCTAAAATGAACATCTCTAAGATAATA
>JARHVA010003959.1:1000000-1007500 GCA_037957365.1 Torreya grandis
TGAGATAAGATAAGAAATCAAAAATAGATGTAAAAAAATTAAACTAAAATACATAAATAAATTAAAATCATAAAATCAAACAAACATTCATAAAGTTCACACACCTTACAAGCATGTAGCAATAGATATGAGTGCTATGAATTAATATCAAAAAAGAGGGGAATAAGGTGAGAAACCCATAATTCTATTATGCCTATGTTATTGATGAATATTTACCCTAGTAGGGATGGAAGCATAATGATGATGTTTGGAAAAACTATGAAAGATTGGTGTATGTGAGAAGAAGCCATGATAGGATTTTTAATTTGGCCATCAAAAGTGTTAGGATAAATGATGAAGGATAAATTATGGATTGTTTAGGTTGACAAAGAAATCAGTAAGGAATAACCATGATGAAGGGATGGTGACTAGGGATTATGATACATGGGAATAAAGGATAGGTGATGAGGGGAGGGAAAAAAAGAAATTCTATATCTCTTTCCAATAGTACTAAGCTGGTACCACTATCTTATTTATTGAATTCCCTTTTTTGTTAAGAAGTCATTGGTGACACTATACATATCCTTCTCTAAAGCATTTTAGGATTTTAGGGCCAAGGTCAGTATTGGAAACTAGATGAGGCATGGACATAATGAATGGAATGATAATGAAAAAATGTAATGGATAATGTGAAATAGAAAGAGATGCCCCCAATCACTCAAGCTATTTCAAAATAAAGCACCTCTAGATGAAGGGTCATCACGAGTGATGTTATAGATTTGATTTCAGCCCTATGCTTATCCAAAGTGATTTTTTTATCACTTATCCTAGAGAATATACATGACAAAAGTGAGGGTCAAGAAGTGAAAAGAAGATGGGGGCTTGGAGCATCAAAGTTGCCTAGAAATACACTGAACTCAAGCATTATCATCTAGAGGGTTTGATCCAAAATAGACCTTTCACCACTCAAGGCTATAAATATATACTAGGAACCATGTTTTAATGACTCCAATAGTTTAAAGGAGTGTTTTTATCTAGGATATCTTCAAAAAGCATCATTTACCATGTTTAGCCCTCATGTAACCACCTATAGCCACTACTTCTTTTAAAACCTAACCCAATATTGCAAGACTGTAACTTGTTTTCATGATTTGTATAGGTACTAATAGTTGAGGAGACCATTTGTGACTAAAAATATCATCTAGAGAAGATGATATTCTAATCTCTGACCCCATAATGTGCCTATAGATGCCTTTGTAAACACAAAGCATAACTTGTTGAAAGAGTCAGATAGTGAGTGAACTTGGTGATTGAGAGTGTGGAATGCTAAGAATGAAGAAAGTGGGTTTAATCAAGTTTAATAATCATTTATGACTATAGTAATAGACTTGAATTTTTTCAATAGGCCGTAATACCAATGTAAGTAACTCCAAGAAAATATAAGCACTTACAGGAAAGGGTTACTATTGAATAATGAAACCACAGTCCAAAAGGCATACCATTTGCGAGGTTAAAGTGTATGTGAAAGGATGTAATGAATTAATAGATAAAAAATGTGTTTATAACTTCAATGAGACCCTCATACACCGTTCCCAATGCCATGATTCATGGAAAGTACACCTATAGGTACTTTATCACAGTCAAGGTAAGACATAATTTGACGAGGTAGTGTTTGGAGCGTGAAAAATTAATAAAATGTTTTATAAGTTACCAATGGTTCTCATGTTTCAATGGATAGTATATTCATATCATTACCAAGACCAAATGAGCCAAATACACCTACAATTAGAGTTGTAAGGAGCAGTCACAGACAAGCAAGAAACTCAATCACTTAGAAAATTGTATGGGGGAGTAATATGGAAGGTTGAAGTAAGGATTAAATCATGGGACACATACATAAGTACCAAAATATTATTTATAATCCTTTATTATATAAATAAAATATAGAAAAGGTTTCTCATGATGCATACTCAATCCACTTGGGAAAGGCATGCATACAGTCCATCTTTTACATGGTCTGTCTTAGTTTTCAAAGATTTTGGGAGATCAAATGGGATGATAAAAGTACCAATTTTTATATAGATAATCCTTATGGGTTTGGAAAACCCATCCAACATTTTTTTTTCTATGAAAATAGGGTAAATGCCCTTTATTTTGTCTTAGACAAAGGGCACTTCCCTTATTCATTAAACTTGTTGTTTTTGAAGATAAAGATGGCCAGGTGAGTTGGGAGATATCTTGACATTGAAATAATATTTTTAAAGTTTAATTAAAAATGGTATAGAATGAATAAAATTTCACATAACATAAAATATCTATAGGGTGGCCTAGACCCTCAAATCTATAGTTAAACCTAAAGAGCAGGATTAGGCCTAGTGACCAAGTGTGAGACCATTTTCACTTGTATCCATAAGTTATATTTACAATTGATTTTGAAATTTATATGGGAACATATTATAGGTTTTTGATCTATTTAGAGATAATTAAAACCATAAAGGTCATTTTTATCTCCAAGGTGCACTCAAGCTTACTAGGCATGGTGAAGCCTAGATTATAACTAAGAGGTTGTTTGCATTTATAACATAATATATGCACTCCAAACTATTGAAACATGTTTATTGGGTCAAATAAGATGTTTTAAATCTTTTATAGTGAAAATAAAACCAAAGGAAGCCATTTTTGAACCTTAAAACAACTCAGATATACAAGAAAGGAGAAAACAAGCTTGAGAGCCTAGTTTTAGATTGTTACATCATTTTGAAGGGTTTACATGGAGGATAGAGAAGTTTAAGGATGTTTATGCAGGTATTTAACTATGAATTTTTGTAATTATTTAGAAACTTCAATGATAGGTTTTTATGAACGAACCTTAAGATGTCTAACAGGTCTAAAAACCTTCAAAACCCTTGCAAGGACTAGTTTGGAGAAATGGAGTTGGATATATGATCCAATGGAATATTTTGACAACTAAACATATTATAAGTTTTATAATACTTACTCAAGCTACCACACTCCCCCCCCATGAATTTTGGTTATATGAACTTGTATAGACAGGGTCAAAAACATGATTTTCTTGACAATTTTATGCATCATGTAGGCTACAGGAGGAGTATGAAGATGAAATAAATTTGAGAGGGAATATTTATACTTTTTATAACTGCATATGTTAATTTAATTCCAAGTAAAACCTCCTATGTATCCAAAGTAGGTGATTAATCTCAGCCAGTCAAAACTAACCTAATGGATAAGCTAGTAAGAAGGGTGGAAACCTTCAAGTGAGGAGATTTTAAGGCATGCCTAATACTTATAAGGAAATTGAGAGTCTTAAAAAATTTCATAAACTCCATCCAATATATTTTAATGAGAAACTAAGTCCAACATTTAAGCCAAGTATGCAGGGTGCATGAAGGAGGAATTTTTTGGACTGTAGATGATGATGGGTCACTTCCAGGTGATTCTAGATGACCAAACCTACAACCAAAACATGGAGAGGAATGAATTAAAATATTCCCATTCATTACAATCATCATACCTGTCCCTAATTAGTTTTGGGATGTTCAAATAGGTCTAAATCATGAAGGCAATGTTTTCAGCTAGAATGAGGAGTTTCATGCCACTTTTAATGAGGTTTATGACTTGGATTGACATTTTTACTTCTAGGACTTTCATGTTTCATTACATATCCTCTTTTCATTCAAAATTAAATACTTTTATAATATTTAAAAGTGTCCTTATGACCCTTGTACTTCTCCTCTCTCTCTCTCAAGTTCTATAAGAACTAACCATTTTGACCATTGTATTTTATGCTCCATATGAGTATGGTGAATCCCTACTCATTTGCATACCTTGTGATCAATAAGAATACTAATTTTTAACTTTTAATTTATATTATTAGTGTTTTTACTTGAATATTGGATCTTAATTAGTGAAGAATATGGATTCCTTAGCATGTTGTCTCATTCTTGCATCTTATTTGTTGTTGAAAAAATTTTTTTTGTAGGACATGTGAAGTATTCTAGAAATGTCAAGGATTAAGTGAGTTCGTACTTTCATTAGTGCCATTTAAGGCCTCTTTTTTAGTCCTAATAGCTTTACACATTCATCCATAAGTTTGTAATGTAACATTGATGTGAGAAGATGCAAATTAAAAGAATGTATGTTTGGTTAGTCTCTTGGTTTCAAGTGTAACATGTTGTTGGTTGGAAGTCATCATATATTTTTGTGTATAAAGTTACTTAGGTTAGTTTAATTTTAGTTATATATCTCCCATTTAACCTATAAAAATTAAGTGTAGTTAAGATCCAAAGTGGTACATCAAGGGAGTTACCCCTATCTAAAGACTCACCTCATCCTTAGGTTACCCACAAGCTTAGAGGTGTTTCCATTGTGCCACTTGGATGAGGAGAGATTTTCCATCTCCTAAAAGGGTGAAAATTCAAGTGAAATTTTTTTTGGAATGCTTGGTGGGACTCTTGGTCCAAGAAGTTGAGATATTTTTGGTGTTGTCTCTCAACAATCAGACTTTGGAGGCATCTATCCAATCATCAATAACGACTCCAAAGATACATTAGTTAGTCAAACAACCCAGGTTATCCTTTGAATATTGTTCATAACATTTTTATTTATGTTATTTATTTAAATTATGTTTCATGGCTAATTTTTGTGTTGATATTTCTCTTACATAAGTTGGTCAGACATAAAAAGATTGTATAATTCCCTATCAACAAGAGTAAGTTCTTAATCAACCTTGGTGTGATCCTTACCAGCCTTGTTATGATCTATATATAATCCCACATGTCCATTATCATCCTTCTCATGATTCTTACCATTAATATATTCAGCCTCCTTAATTTATTGTGCTCCTTAGTTAACCTAAACCTTCTCAACTCAATCCTTTTCCACCTTCAATAAGACACTCTTATCATATGTGAAGTACATGTTGGATCTTGATACTCTAAAGGGATGTGGTTAAGAGGTTCCCAGTCATATTATTCATATGGTGAGAGATTAATTAGAGTTTGTAAAAATAGAATGGGTACCTATTGAGAGAGCCAATTGGTAAAAGCTCACAAGTGAGATGCTTGATGTGAGTGGCCTAGTTTCTTCCTTAGAGGATAGGCTTGGAGTTCATGAAAGGCAACCTCACCAAACCTATCAACCTTCATATCAAATTCCCAAGTTTCATATCATACATATTTGATCCTTACTCATGAGATCAATCAAGGATATCAAATTCATCCTTTTCCTAATCAGTTGGAAGAGAGATTTAAAGGGAGAAACCTTGTTTTTGAAGCTAATCTTGATAGGTAAATTGAGTTGGCTTATATACATATACAGTACTCCATGTTAGAAAAAAATTAATTGGAGTTAAAGCCCTTATTTCCCTTTCATATTTCATCCCCAACACCTCAAAAAGAGACTTCTAATCCTAACATTATAAGCTGGAATAAGATAGTGGAGTCATGCAGAAAGGAAGAGGAGAAAATTCTTGACAAAGAGTGTGAAGTTGAGAAGGATATTGATCCTATACAAACCCATCCCACCCTTCCTCATGAAAAGAATTATAATCCTAGCATACTAAGCTAGATTAAGATACTAGAATCATGTGGAAATAAAGAGGATAGAAGTTTTGTTGATAAGGAGTGTGAAGTTGTGAATGAAGTGGACCCTTTGCAAGTTACTCCCACCCTTACTCAAGAAAATTATTGTGTTACATGTCAGCCCTCATGTATTCCTTATGCTCATGATGATTCCTATGAACTTAAAGAAAGACTTTTCCAAGAGAACCTAGTCAAGAAAATTGAAGAGTTAGAGTCAAAAATGAGATTGTTGAGTCAAGGTGAGATGGAAGTTTTAGACCCAAAAGAAGATCCTATGCCTAAACACAACCCATCCACACTTCCTCAAGAGAGTACTCAAGATAAATAAGATGTTAATGAGGTTTTTATCAAGTGGAAGGAATAAAATCAAGTGGTTTTATCCCAAGGTATGCCTCCCCTTCCTTGAGAGCTTCCAAAAGAATCCCCTACATTTCACTCCTAATCTAATTTTGAGTTGTATGTGCCACCTCTACCAACTAGTTCATCATGTCCTTAACCCATAACCATTTTAATTTATGAAACTATGATATTTTAACCTAAATATTAATATTTTCTTGAAAAAAATCAAAACTCTTGCTTGAAGAAAGCCTAGTTCCTTGGCAGCCTTATTGGACTAATTTACATGACTTCAAAATGCCTAGTCTTGGAATCACAAAGAGGGAGATGTAAGATATTGCAGCCCTTCAGAACAAAATTCATATTTTATAGGTTGAGATGTAAATTTATATCCCTTAATAGGTCCTAAATGATGAAGAAGAGGTGGTCTATTTTTTTGAAATTTCTAATTGGGTTGATGAAGAAGAATGTTCTCCTTTTGCCAAAGAGGGAGAAATACTCATTGGTTCTTCCATCACTTTGAAAGATGTCATAGATGGTTAAGGAAAAGTTATTAATAAATTTTTGGATGACTTATTTGAATTCATTGGAGTATTATATACTCCTCTTCAAGGAGGATATGATCAGATCAAAGATGGAGAAGGCAGCTTTGGTACTCAAGTAAATATGCAAAGGAAAAACAACCTTTCAAATATATCCTTTCAAGAAGCATATGAATTTGATGGTGATATGTTAAAATTTATAAAAATTGGATATCATATTATAAATAAATTGGGAGAAACACATCATATATTGAAGGATGGAACAAGCTCTTATTAGCCTCAATCTCCTAAAGATCATGAAACTACTCCTCTTGAAGCCATGCCTACCAAGAAGATACTAGTTGACCATGAGATAAAGAGTGGGAAATAAAATGAAGTATGTGAAAAATTTCAATAGGAATATATTTGAATTAGAGACATATTTAAATATTATCTACTTGAGATTAGATCAATTGAAGTGCCAAGGAATAGGTTTGATCCATAAAGCATTCAATCTAAGGAAAAACATGCTTGGCACTATGTTTCATCTCACCATGAATATGATTTAAAGAGTTTTCATTTTGATATTAGAAATGAGTTATGTTTATTTTCTATTTTTTCATAGTATTTTGTTCTCTTATTCCCCCTAAGTTCTTTGAGCACATGTGTGTGTGTGTGTGTCTTGTAAGTGTATTGCCTTGTTTTGTGTGTGTCCTTTACTTTATATGGTTGGAGTAATTAGTGGTCTTATCTTGATGGTTAATGGTGAAAGGTTTCCTTATTTTCCTTAGAATTAAAAATAATCCCTAAGCCTAATTAAATTATAAGGCTATTGGTCTAGTTAGTATAATAGGCATACTGCCCCTATGAGTCACCAATTTGTTGACCAAATTTGACTTTTAGGTTAAATTAGGGCACCCCTAGGTAAAAAGTTGACTTTGAGGTGTTTTAGGGGTCTAATATAGATGTAAAAAGTTTTTTTATAAGTTAATTAATGTCACTTAATATTTTACTATCCTTGGCCAATAGTTATTTTAATCCTTTTAGTCATTTTGGGTCATTTT
>JARHVA010003959.1:1012500-1172500 GCA_037957365.1 Torreya grandis
TTATACCTATCCCTAATCATTTTTAGGATGTTCAAATAGGTCTAAATCATGAATACAATTTTCTAATCTAGAATAAGGAGTTTCATGCCATGTTTCATGAGGTTTATGACTTGGATTAACATTTGTACTTCCAAAACATGAATTTTTCATCCAATATTCTCTTCTCATTCACAAGTAACTACTTATTGCATCTTGACAAGTGTCCTTTTGACCCTTGCACTTCTCTTTTCTCCTCTCTTTCTCTCAAGCTCTATAAGAACTAACCATTGTGGCCATTATACTTTATGCTCCACCAAAGTATGGTAAAATCATGATCATTTTTATACATTTTGATCAATAAGAATAACTATTTTTACCTCTTCATTACTTTACTTAGTGTTTTTACTTGAATTTTGGATCTTGCTTAGTGAATACTATGGATTCCTTAGCATGTTATCTCATTCTTGCATCCTTTTTGCAGTTGGAAAGCTTCTTCTTGTAGGGGATGTGAAGTGTTCTAGGAAATTTCAAGGATTAATTTAGTTAGTATTTTCATTAGTTACATTCAAGGCCTCTTTTCTAGTCCTCCTAGCTTTACACATTCATCCATAACCTCATAAATTAACATTGATGTGAGAAGATGTAGATTGAAGGAGTGTAGGTTTGGTTAGTCTCTTGGTTTCAAGTGTAACATGTTGTTGGTTGGAAGTCATCATCTATATTGGTTTATCACCTCCCTTAGGTTAGTTTAATTATAGTTATCTCTCTCCATTTTCACCCCCAGAATTTAAGTCTAGTTGTGATCCAAAGTGTTACATCAAGGTAGCTAGCCCTATCTATTTACTCACCTCATCCTTATGTTACCCACAAGCCTAGAGGTGTTTCTATTGTGCCACTTGGATGAGGAGATCTTTGCCATATCCTCAAAGGGTGAAAATACAAGTGACAATAACTTATCCTACCTTTTTTTATAATAATAAAATATTTTAATAAGTCCATTCTTTTGAATTTTGAAATAAACTACTCCTTTCGAAGAAGACTCGCCAAGCCTTATCTTATTTGGACAATGCTTAGCAAAATGTTTCTCATCAAGATAGTTGAAGCACTTAACTTTGTTCACACCTTTTTATTGATGACCCCCATCATATTTCCATGAAAAATCATTTCTAAAACTTCTCTTTCATTCTCTAGCTCTATGCCTAAACTGATTACATGTGTAGTAATAACCATTGAAACTTTTATACCTTATGGTATTTGGTTCTCTGATCTAGTTTGTCTTCACTCTGCTAGCATCTTCATTCCTTAACTAACTGTTGACCTTCAAGGTATGATTTATATTAGTATTCATCTTGTATTGAGTTACATTTCATGGTTCTTTTTTAAATCCAAGACCAACTTTATCACTTGCATGCTTTTGACCACTCATAATATTGTCTAGATCACTTGAGCTTTTTTCAAAACTCATAAATGACTACATCCTACTAAATTTCTTATCTAACTTAGCTTTTAATGACTCATTTTCAAGTGCATACCTTAAACTTTAATATTTTTTAGATTTCAATCTTGCAGACAAGATTTCCAATTGATAACTAATATTCTTGACTATATCTTCATGATCCTTGGTGTCTTCATTCATTCTTGATTCATACACACTGAATTATTCCTCATAGTCCTTGATTTGATACTTCATCTTCTTGTTAATATTCTTCTCAATCTTAAGTTCTTTAAAAGAATTCATCAATTCAATCTCACAATCCACCTCATCTTTATCATCATCTAAATCACTCCAAGTAGACTTCTTTTGATATGAGAAACTTCATTCATTAGCCATGAAGAGGTCTTCAGCAAGACCATGATCATACTCTGAGTCACTATCTTCACTCTCATCAGATGAGCTGCAATCTTCTTTGGTGTAGAGACTCTTCTTGCCCTTGAGGTACTTATTGTTTTTAAATCTTTTACATCCCTTCTTCCTCTTATTAGACTTGTATGTCTTTTTGTCTTCATCTTGTCCATCACCATGATCTTCATCATCATTCTTCTTATGCTTATAAGGGCACTTATTATCAAAATATCATACCTCTCCATAATCAAATAATTTGAAGGGTATTTTACCCTTATACTTGCCTGACCCTATTTTTAATTTCCTTGTAAACAAAGCAATTAATTAATCTTTGTCAATATCAGATATGTCATCCTCCTTGAGTTTATTACATTGGAACTTCTTTATTTTTATTTCTATCTTGAACGTTGCTTCCTTCTTTGGTGGTTTATCATCATCATCTCTCATCTTAGATGAAGTAAGAAAGCCATGAAATTAATCCATATTCAACTTAGTAAGATCATGACTTTCTTCTACAATAGATACTTAAGAATAAAACATGAAAGAGAGAGACCTTAATACCTTTTGACCTATAGTAGCTTCTTCAATATTCTCTCCAAGACCTCTGATGATGTTCACAATCTCATCAAATCTCTATAGAAAGGATGACACAAAATATTCTTCCTTCATCTTAAGACTCTCAAATTATCTTTGGTGAGTCTATAACTTTGCTAACTTAACCATTGAATCTCCTTCATAAATAGTCTTCAATTTATCCCACATTTCCTTGGCAGATATGAAATGGATAACTTTAGTGTATTTAGTCTTTGAAAGACCACAAGTGATAGCATTTATTGCCTTAGAATTTTTCTCAAATAACTTTTTATCTACAACATTGGATGAAGGAATAATAGGTGTAGAATAACCATCCATAATAGATTGTCAAGTGTCAAACCTTAGGGACATGATGTAGGTCCTCATCCTCTCAGTCCAAAAAGAATAATTAGATCCATTAAACATCAGTGCTTGATTATTGGAAAAATATCCTTGCATTTGATGGCTACCCATATTGTACCTTGGATATCCTTCAAGTTGTTAAGCCTTTACCAAAAGACCTACTTTGATACTAATTTTTAGAGGTATAATCACTGAGAGAGAGGGTGAATTATTAGTGACAAATAATCCAATTCAATTTCCAAACCCTTCAAACACTTAAGCATTCAATACAACCATTCATGGAGCATACAATATGTTTATAGCAATGAATAATGAAGATAATGAAATTTCACACACACGACACAAGATCTATGTGGTAGACCCTCTTAGGGAATAAAACCCACTCTCAATCTTGTAAACACATGGACTAATTATACTATAAGATGATCATAAACATGAGATTGGTCAAGTAATTTTAACCATAATTTAGTGAAATGACCTATTTCGTAATGATCACCTCCCCTTAGGATGATCAAGTTTTGTTAAACACCTATTGGTCAAGTCCTTATGACCAGCTTTAGAAAAACACTTGTTTCATAAGGAGCACTTATCCCTAAGATGATCAAGTCCTTTTGACCATATTTAATATTATAATCTGTAAGAGTACTATATTTGACATCATAAATATAACCTATAGGTCATACACACATTCATCAACATGATCTGCTCTTCAATCCATCCACTGGGCACACACCCTTTCCTTCATTCCATAACTCACACACACCTCTTCTCTCCAATCTCACAAGTCTAGAAATCACCACATTTGATTTCAAATTTTATATATAATTCATGATTATTATCAGTTTCATAACCTTCCCTTTTGCCAAAACACATGCCTTCACTCTTAAGGAATCTACATGGGTCACCTTTAAGCACAACCCTATTTCAAATTGGCCTACATCACCTTTTGGATCCTATGAAGACCCATTCACCTATTTGACACTTCTAAAAGAAAACAAAGAAACATAGTACCACTTTCAAATGCATAGGTACATTCCATAATACCCCTTCGACATCCTCAAATGATCATAGTCACCAAAACACTCTTTTTATTAATTCACAATTTTCTCAAACAACATTCTATACACAAGAACACCATGAACAAACACACAGTCAAATTCTAAGTATTTTTTCATATTAAATATGGATTGGTAAAACTTAAAAAATCCATATAGATTATTCTCATGGAGTCTACAACACTATCTATTAGCTTAGTCATATTTAAACACCCAAAACCATCAAAACAAATTTAATTATCCTTCTCAAGTCACTTACAGACCATGGACAAAACACACAGTCAACTTTGTAGCTTAATATCTATAGTTTTACAAACATCTAGATATTCTAATAACCATTGATGGATGTGACTTGAAGTCCTGTACAACTTTGTTTTTTATTACGTTAATAAATTTTTCCTATATCGAAAGATATGATCAAAATACTATAGACTAGTCTTCCCTCACAAATTCAAATATTTGAATTACAATGGTCACTGAGCAAGTATTAAACTTCAAACACTTTTCCATCATCTCATGTCCTCACATTTTAGATTAAACATACACCATCAATCTATTATGATATTTAACTATGATTGAATATTAAAATAAAAAAAATTGATCTTATCTTGTGCACCCTTGCAATATTGATTAAATTTGCACCATCAATCTCTATGGATCACCCTAGTCCTTACCTTGTAGCACTTACTATTAGATCTTGCTTAGATCCCTTAAGATTATGACACTTGGCACACTCAAGTGACTTATTATCACTTTACTAATAGCCCCTTATGCTTATTCCACTTGGAAATATCATGTATATTGTTTACTCTTTGAATTTTCTTGTACCATTGATCTTTGTCAGTATGAATTGTCACTCACCATTGATCTTATTCCAGACTAGTGAGCTTGTGATACTTGTTGCCTGTGCATGTAACCATTGACATATTGAATCTTATGCACATCATTGGATAAATATCATGACTTAAATTAAACCATTATATCTAATAACAAGATGACTTAAGACTTTAATCTAGTTTATCTTGATGGTTTCTGGCCCATCACAGTCTACAAGTGAAACTTTGAATATTTATATCTTGAGCTAGAAGACAGTTCAAGACTAGAAAACTTTAGGGTGCATTCTTTGCACTATAAGAAACATCAATTTTAAAACATTTGGCCACTATTGAATTTATAAGTACGTATAATAAATTCACAAACTCACTAGATCATACATGTCTACATGATGTGGAGTGACATTTTTGCTAAGTATGGAAACATATTAGATTCTATTTGAGAACCCAACTTTACCTCTTAATAACTTTTATTGCACTTAATCATATGACCTAAAATTTGAACCATATGATCTCCTTTCATATTGGAATCTATCCATATATAAATATAATCCTAAAACCTTCACATATGTGAAATATAATGTCATCAATATGCCTACTCAGATTTTTCTATCACAGAGCCAATTATGTCAAAATGAACATAATGAAGAACCATATGAATACCATGCACTTCCACAAGCTCTCTAATCATCCTTGACCTATGATAGGATGCTTGGCATATCTATAAATCATCAAAATCATCCCTAAACATCCTTAACCATGCCAAAATTGAAGATCAACCAAGCCAACTTCAATCATACTAGGACAAGCACACTGCACACTTTGTCATTGACACTTAGATTATCAAGACACTTCATCCAATCACTTAGGCACCTCTATGACATCATTGAAAACTCTCCAACAATCACAAATTGATCTTTTATTGATCCTAATGAAGTTCTCGGATCCCAAATCAATCTAGGAGTTTTGTTTGCCATAGTAATGCATCACATCTACAAATGGAATCTCCTACAAATGGACAACCAAAAGTGCAGCAACATTATACAAACATGTGATAAAGTATCCTAACATAAGATTTTTTTTTCTTGTTTCCACTACACCACTCTAATTTTCATGGTATCAATTCTAAGAAGAAGACTTTATTCACAAAAATCCACCTTCTCATGGTAGTACTCATTTATATGGAGATTCTGAAGAATTTAAGTCCATCACTAGAGCATTCTGATTAGAAGAAATAGAACATGGGGATACCCAAGACACATCAACATTTATAAAGATTCTCTCCATCTTCTTAGTTATTATGATCTTGGATCCACCATTTTTTATTCTTCTTGGGATCATTTTATTACCATCCACTCTAAACTTCAACTCCATTGTCTAGAAGTTTTGTTAGTACTTCCCCAATGCCTAATTCATGAAAATATTTATATTTTATACAATCACCTAGTGTTATTCTTAGTTGTGGAACTTGCTTAGTACACATCATGGTGAAGACATCTACAAAAATTACACTAGACCCTAAAAAATACTCCAGCTAAAGACCACTCTTCATCACCAAGCCTTCATCAAGAAAGTTATTGGTGGTCCCATTATCAATGAGCTCAGTCACTTGTTAACCTTGTATAATTCTTCTTTCCTTGAATAGATGAAAATTAGGAGTATATAAAAGAGATGAAATAGTACCATATAGTGGTTTTCCTATAACTCTCTCCTCCTATTCTACCAGCTCCTCTCCCTGATCACTATTAGATATAGAGTATCCTTTCTCCTCCTCCTCTATGTCAGAAGTGATCTCAATGTGTTGTACATTTCATTTTCCAAGGCATATGTGTTTAGGCTCCCAAGGTTCACTACATGAGAAACATAACCTTTTCCTTTTGAGATCATTCCTTGCCTCTGTATCCACATTGTTTTCTTGGAAACTCCTTTTGAAAATATTTATTAGAAAGGAAAGATTTATTATAAAATTTATTTTTAGGAGATGTTGAAAAATCTACATCCTTTTTATCAAACCTATAAATCAATTTCTATATGATGTCCTCATAAGAGGTGATACTACCATGCCCTAAGGTCAATAAACTATGGTACCACCACTCATGATCCTTCCCATTGAAATGAAGTTTCACATACTTAATGGTTTATGTCTTTGACATGGGATTAATCTAAAAATATGTATATAATTTATGCAACTAGGAACATGCACTACACTTGTAACCATCATAAATGGGAATGGATAACTTACCCATTATATGTTACAACTCCTAGTTAGGTCCTTGTCTCCTAACTCCTTTGGGCCTATTCATATACTTCACCTAAAAAAACATTGCTAAGGACATGGTTGCATAAAATTCATCACCTAATTATTGGTATTCCCTAAAATGCCTACAAAAATTTCACCATATTTTGGTTATCTTGCTTGTCCTCTTGGATATGCTTCTAAGAGATCAAACATTAGAGGTCTATGTGTTATCCTAGACTCTCCATGATTATCATTGTTACCATCATTTCCATTATGATTTAACATCATCTGAGTCATCCATTGAGGCATTTTTTGTCATTTTTTAGCCAATTCTTTAAAAATCTGACTAAGATTTTGTTGATCATCCATAACACCCATTGTAAATGAAGATCTGTAACAAAGGTTAGCTTTCCAATAGGTTTTCATGATACACTATGCTCTAATACCATTGAAATATCCCCAAATGGTATATTTTGTAAAAATAACTTGTTTATACAAATTCTAAACTACATATAAATAAAATATGGGAATCACCCATGAACAACACAATAAACTACTATTATAACACTTTTCATAAAATCAACAACACGATAATTTTTAGTTGTCTAATAAAATTAACTAAGTTAAAAATGATATTTTTGGAGACAACATCCATAAACCACAACTCTTACATAAATTGTAACACTTATATAATATGACTCAAATGTTGATGTCATAGAAAAAACACTTAAAATATTATATCACCAAAAATTAGTCCACACTATAATTGAAAATTTACCATTAATACACACACTCTACCCACTATAAATATGTAAACTCCACACAAACTAGATAATCTTAACACAATTACACTTAAAGACCTACAAACAACACACATATACTGGATCTACAACTCTAAAACACCTTCACAATCTCTAAATGAGATTATCCTACTTAACTTTTTGTCATTTGGATTTTCACCCTTTGAGGATATGTCTCATCTCTCCTTATCTAAGTGGCACAATTGAAACACCTCTATGTTTTGGGTAGCCTAATAATGAGGTGAATCTCTAGATAGGGCTAGATCTCTTGATATACCACTTATAGATCACTATTACACCTATGATTGTGAGGGAAAAGGGAGAGAAAAAAAAAATTAAACTATCCTAAGGGAGGTGATATACCAAATTAGTTTATGACTACCAAGTAGCTACATGTTACACATGAGAACAAGGGACTAACCAAACATACACTTCTCCAATTTGCATCTTCTCAAATCAAGATTTCATTATGAGGTTGTGATGAATGTTTAAAATAGGAGAACTAAAAAAATGCCTAGGATGGCACTATTTGAATAGACTAAAACACTAAAACTTGACACATCAATAAAACACTTCACATGACTTTCAAGAAGAAGCTTCCCAACTGCAAATATGTGAGATAATAAAGAAATAATGCTAAGGAAACAACAAGTCATCACTAGGAAAAACTCAATCATCCAAATGAACACACTATGAATATTCATCACAGAGGTAAAAATTAGTGGTATTTATTGATCCATGATATGAAAATGAGTATGGCTTCACCATACTCAAGTGGATCGTGTTTACAATAGCCAAAATGTCTAGTTCCTATAGAATTTGAGAGAAAGAAGTCCAAAGGTCACAAGGACACTTGTCAAGCTAAAAAAATGAGTTACTTGTGCATGAGGAGGAGAGGGTGTTAAATGGACCATGAAAATTCAATAAGCACAAGTGTCACCCCAAGTCATGAAACTCTTGAAAAATAGTGTGGAATTCCCTTTGTTGGCTCAGAAAATTGCCTTCATGATTTAACCATGTTTGAACATCCTAAAAATAAATAAGGAGAGGTTTTAAGATTGGAATTATCTATAAGTATTTTATACATTCCTCTTCATGTATTGGTTTTATTCTTGATAATCTAGAATCTCCTAGAAATGAGCCATCACTACCTATAATTAAGAAAACTCCTCTTTTGCACACCTTTCACACTTGGATTTAAATTTGGCTTTAGTTTCCCATGAAAATCCATAAAATGGAGTGGATGAAATTTTAAAATACCCTAAATGGCCTTAGAGGCATTAGGAATACCTTAAAAATGATCTCACTTGGATTTTTCACACTTCTCACCATCTTTTTCACTATGTCCGTTTTGACTGGCTAAGATGTGAGCTCTTATTTGAAGATGTAGGTTTTTTTACAAGGCATGAAATGTAAATGTGGAGTTACCTTAAGTATCAATCTTCCTTCCAAAGTTTATTTCATCTCTTTAAACCTCTTATAACCTACACAATGCATAAAAAATTCAAATATACCTTGTTTTGTACCCCATACGTATAATTCCATACAGCTAATGCTTATGGTTTGGAGCCTAAATGAGTCTTATAAAACCTACAATCACTTTCATGGTAAAAATAGTCCATTTTTATTTATCTCCAACTTGGTTTTCCCAATCAGATCTTTCCAAGGATTTAACAAGGGTTTTGGGTCATTTTTAATCTTAAGGTTTGTTCATGAAGGTTGGTTGTTGTATTTTCAAAATAATTCCACAAATTTGATCTTTAGGACCCCTGATATCACCTCTAAACCTATTATATTACCATGAAAATCATTCAAGTAGATATGAGCAATTAAAAATATCCTATCGAGCTTATTTCTCCATTCATAGTAGGGTTGAGTTGGTTTTGACCTCAAAATGGACTATTTGCAACTTATCTAGCTTAAAAAAGATTTATCACCTATATTATGACCCTATGAACATGTTTAAATACATTATAATTATCTATCAAGGTTTTAAGTTAAAATGACCTTCCATTTGGGCTCTAGGCCTAAACCTGCCTAATAGACTTGCTTACAAACTTAAGTGTCTGGGACCACCTATTGAGTTTCAACCTTTCTTTATTGCTATATTATGATTGTATAGGTTTTATCCAACTTTATAATCCTCTTTTCAAGGTTATTTTGACTCTTGGCCCACCTTTTTCACCTTATTCATTAAAACCTACCAATTTACACTCAAGGGGAGTGCCCTATGTTTGAGACAAAATAGAAGGCACTTACCCTATTTGTCTAGAAAAAAATTGGATGGGAATATATAATCCATGAATATTATATTTATAAAAATTATCCTTTTATCAGGTCATTTTATCCTTCAAAAGCATCAAATTCTAAGATAGACTTGTGTAAAATGGACTATATGCAGGGTTTCCTCATTTGTTTCCATGCCATTGGTGTACCATGAATAATCCATCCTCATTGTCTAATAACCTACCATTATTTTTAACCATTTATAACACTATTTAATTCATACCCTTGAGTGTATTTCTTAAAGCGTTGATAGTGTTTCCTGCATCTCTTCCTCAATAATGAGTCTTATAGGTAGTTATACTTTGCATGAAACCTAGATATAGTGTCTGAAGATATCTTTATAGAATTTTAGGATAATTTGACACTTATTTGGACATATTAATTCATGATTGGATAATGTCAACAATAATAATCATCACCATTTATGCTCACTACCTTTCTCAGTCAATACAATCAACTATGTTGGGCTAAGTAAGACCCTGTAGGTGAAGATACTTATTAAAAGAGATTTCACATCACCTTTGGGTATCATGAACCATTTGGAAACATCCTACATATACTAATGTAGGTTTTTCATGATTAATTCCCTGATAAGGGTAGTGTGAGAACTTGACCCTTGGCTATAGGTGAATAGTCTATAAGTAATGGCACTTGTAGATGTTTATGAGGATCAAACATAGTATATCAACTCTTTTGAAGATCATTATTCTCATTTATATGTCCTTCATATTGAAAAGATAGTCCAACCATGAATACATACCCCATTTCACCTAAATATGCCATATTCACCTTGGAACTTAAAAAAATTATAGATGGCACTGTCATAATTTAGTGGCCAAAGGGGTAATTTTGAGCCTTCCTAGTAAGAAAACCATAGGACCAAATCACCTTCTTCCTTTTACAAGTTAAAAATTTATGTTGAAACTATAGAATGAGTGAATTTTGGATTATTAGATCTCAACTAAACATTGTTCTAAGGTATCTCCAAAAAGCCTAGGTGTTATGTTTTGCATGTTTAGGGATTTGGTCCTTGAATATAATCATTTGAATCTTTGAGCATGGTTTCCAACTTATATTGGCCAAATTAACCCTGAAATAGGCCTATCATGGTCATCACAACATGTTAGGACATAAATAATGATCCCCTCACTTGTTTCAATGCCTAGAAACACACTCCTCAGCTCTTTATGGTATCACTTATAGGTGGCCATTTTTCTATACATGCAACAAGTGTGGAATTGCAGATAATGTGCATTGTTTTTTTACCCCCATGTGTTCTAAGATTATATTAATATCACAAAATTAATTATTCATAGTTAAAATCATTTGAAACAAATTTTAATACCTTCTTTTCAATGTGAACTCTTCCTTCATGGCACCTATAGGTGCATGTTCATGGTGACTATGTGGGAATATTAAATATGACTGTAGTAGTTATATTTTTACACTCTTTAGAGGATCTCACTTGTTTTTTCCTAATAATTTGATGTATTTAGCTTAAATAATATAAATATACCTCTATGGAGATGTTAAAAGTCTTACACAATTCATGTAACTAACTTTATGTGGTAGTATTATAGTAACTTGACTGTATATGGTATTTATGACTATAGTACCATGGAAAATTTCTTGGAAAATGAGATTCAAAGGAAGTAAAACAACATTTAAAAAATGAATATAAACCATCACCATCTTTTAACACTATTACCAAGACATGAAGATGTTGAAGTGGTAAAAACCTGCCTGCTACACAAAATGGGACTAGTCTACAAACATGAGGTGATTAGCTCTTCAAATCAACTCCAAACTTGAAAACAATTATGGGTAACATGTGAAAGGAGAATAAAATACCTTTGGAATCAATCCAAATATTTGGATTATATGAACTTTTTAAAACGATAAAAAAACCTATAGGGTCCACAGATTAGTAATCAAACTAGATAGTCTAACTTCTTAATAATGGTTTATAAAGCACATGTCACCATTCATTTGTAATAAAAAATAAAATGGAAGCTGACTGAGTGTAGAAGATACCTTTAGGATAATTTTTATTAAAATCTCTATTTCTAACTGTACCAAGTACAAACTTGAAGACCATTTTTTCTTTTCAAGCCTAGTGGAAGGTGAGAGAAGTGGTTTTCTTCATTTATTGAAGTTTCTAATTAAACTAATCACTGAATTAAGTGTATGGAAGACCAAGGGACACTCTTGAAATGTCCCCAAATTCAAGTGTTTATAAATAAATTTTTTTCTCATTTTTTCAAGAAAACTACCCTTTTTTTGAATAATCTACCACTTTTTAGTTAGTAATAGTTAATAAAGAATTCTTAGGACACATGTTATGTGATATCATCCTTTGAAACCTTCAAATTTACCTAATAAAATGTACAAGTCATTTAATTCTCTTTTTTTACCCCCAAAATGACTAAAAAGTACATAAGGACTAAAAAAGACCAAGACCAAGGCTAATATAACATGAAATCACATTGAAAGATATATGACATACCTCATTATAAAATATTTAGCCCCATATAAACCTCTAAATATCAAGTTTTTTTATATGGGGATCCCAATTTGACCTACAGGTTCAAAATTGGTCAATAAATTAGTGACTTATAGGGGTAGTATTCCTGTTATACTAAGGATTAGTAGCCTTATTAGTCCATTGGGCTTAGTGAGTCATCTAAATTCTAAAATAAAACAAAGAGAACTTTGACCATTGACCACAAGTTTTGATCAAGACAAGACCAATTGAAATCCAAACACACAAAATAAAGGACACACACCAAATAAAGAAAAAAAACTAACAAGACACACACACATGTGCTCAAGTCACTTAAGGAAATAAAAAAAACAAACCACTATATACAATTAACAATTAATCATACCTCCCCTTTTAAGATCAAAAGGAAATTTCCTTATATCTCCTTCTTCATGAGATGAATAATAGTGCCAAGCATGTTGATTCTTGGATTAGACACTTGAAATATTAGACCTATTTCCTAGCACTTCAATTGTTATGATCTCAATTAGACCATATTCAAATAGGTCCCAAATGTAAATATATTCCTCTTGGCCTTGTACACATACCTCATATTGTTTCCCACTCTTCATCTCATGATCAACGTGTATCTTCTTTGTAGGCATGGTTTCCTATTCCTTATAATATTGAGGCCAATAAAAAATTGTTTTGACCTCCATAGGCTGAGGTGAACTTTGATTTGTATCTTCTATGACATTTAAAAAAATTTCATCTTGCTTAACATCACTTGTAATCAACTCTAAGGAATTTATAGACCTCTTTAAAGACTCCAAATCATTACAAATGTTTTGAAACTACTACCACAAGTCCTCATATTCTCTTTGATCAACAACATGAAAGGGAAAAAAAGAGAATCTCCTTCATCCTCTTCTTTATAATCCAAAAGGACTTCATCCAAGATTTATTATTTGACACAAAGAAGGCATTATTCATTCTCAACCAAACAATAAGACTCAACACAAGGACTCATATCTTCTTCAACATTTAAGACCTCTTGAGGTATCTCAAGTTGCATCTTATCTATCATAACCTAACTTTACTTCTCAAAGGCTGCAAGATCTTCAATCTCCTTCTCCTTCTTAGTGATGCCAAGATTAGGCATCTTAAAATCAGGTGACTTAGCCCAATGAGGCTTCCAAGGAGCTACACCTTCATCAAGAAATGGTTTTGAATTTTACTCAACCAAATACTCCTCTTTACATTCCCATACCATAGGTACATCAATTAAAAGGGTGATGGGGTGAGGTCAAGATGAACTAGTCAGTGGAAGTGGAACATAGGATTCAAAATAAGATTGAAAATGAATTATAGGGGATACTTTTAGAAGCTCTTGAGGAAGGGGAGGTAGACCTTGGGCTAAAATAACTTGATTTTATTCCTTACATTTTAAAATAACTTCAATCACATCTGATTTAGGTTGAATGATATTTTGAGGGAGGTTAGATATGGTGTGTTTAGGCATAGGATATTTTTTTGGGTCTAAACCTTCCATAACACCTTGACTCAACAATTTCATTCTTAACTCTAATTATTCAATTACTTAGCTAGGTTCTCTTGGAAAAATATTTATTTAAGTTGATAGGCATATTCATGAGGATATGGATTACAAGATGGATGACATGAAACACAAGAGGTTTCTTGAGTAAGGGTCTAAGGGACTTGCATAGGATCAAGCTCTTTCTCAACTTCACACTCCTTACCAAGGCTTTTGTCCTCTTTGTTTCCCCATGATTCCACTATCTTATTCCAGATTAGGATGTTAGGATTAGGAGTCTCTTCTTGAGATTTTTATGCAATTTGAGGAGTGGATATAGTGTTTTAAAAACTTGGGATCTCCTTAGGCTTGGATTCTCTACCTTATCCCCAACTTGGAATCTCATATCTAGAGGTCTCTCCTTGAGGTGGGGATGTAATGGAAGAGGGAAATGAGGGCTTAAATTCCACTTTTTTAAAATGATATGGACTATTTCATCTACTTATTAGCTAAATAAATTTACATATCAAGGTTTGGTTCAAAAATAAGGCTTGTCTTTCCAACTCTCTCTTTTAGATGATTGGGAAAAGAATGGCTTTGATAAACTTGATTGGGATCATGAGTAGGAGTCATGTAGGACTAATATAAATCTTTAGGACATGGATATGAAGGCTGATAGGTTTGGTAATGTTATTTTTCATTAATTATTAGCCTATCCTCTAAGGATAAAATAAGGCCACTCACATCTAGCATCTCGCTTGTGATCCTTTACCAATTGGCTCTCTCAATAGGTGCCCACTGTATTTTAACTATCTCTAATGTATCTCTCACCTTATGAATGAAATTAATAGGAATATCTTGACCATGTTCCCTTACTGTGTCAAGATCCAACATCTACTTCTCATAGCCTAAGAGTGTTTACTAGAAAGTTGCAATGGATTGATTAGAGGAGTGACTAGGTTGACTAGGAGGAGCAAGACATTGAGGAGGCTCGTTATAGGACTAATACAACTCATGACAAGGTGGAAAATGATCATATTAGTGCTGGTAATAATCATATTTGATCTATTAAGGATCATTAAAAAGATTATAGGGAATGTCATAAGCTTGTAAAGTTCATCAAATTATGTAAAATAATAAACACTAAAGTTAGCCATGGAAATTCATTATGAAGCAAGAATATAAGGAATGATTATAAAAAATCTTATAAATGAATACTTGGGCTGCTTGACTAGATGATGTAATCTTAGAGTCACCATTGATGTTGAGATAGATGCTTCCAAAGGTTGATGTGTTGAAAGACAACACCAAAAATCTTTCAACTTCTTAGACTAAAAGTCCCACTAAGTGTGCCAAAAACTATTTTCACTTGGATTTGTACCCTTTGAGGATATATCTAAGCTATCCTCATCAAAGTAGCATGATTGAAACACCTCTAGGCTGTGGGTAGCCTAAGAATGAGGTGAATATCTAGATAGGGATAGTTCCTTGATGTACCACTTGTAGATCGCTACTACACATATGCTTCTAAGGGAAAAGGGAGAGAAAACTAAAAGTAAATTATCCTAAGGGAGGTGATACACCAAATTATTTGATGAATACTAACCAGATACATGTTAGACATGAGAATAAGGGACTAAATAAACTTACAATTCTCTAATTTGCATCTTCTCACATCAATATTTCATTATGAGGTTGTGATGAATGTTTAGGTTAAGAGGACTAAAAAAGAGACTTAGGATGGCACTATTTGAATAAACTAAATCAGTCAAACCTAACACATCAATATAACACTTCACATGACCTAAAAGAAGAAGCTTTCCAACTGTAATAGGTGAGATAATGAAATAATAATGCTAGAGAAACAACAAGTCATCACTAAAAAACAATCAATCATCCAAATGAAAATAATTTGAATAGACATGGAAGTGCTAAAAATCAGTATTATTTATTGATCCATGGTATAAAAATTGATTATGGCTTCACGATACTCAGGTGGAACATGTTTACAATAGCCAAAATGGCTACTTCTTATAGAACTTGAGAGAGAGAGGAGAAGAAGAAAGAAGTCCAATTATCACAAGGACACTTTTAAAGCTAATAAAATGAGTTACATGTGCATGAAGGGTGTGAAATGGGCCATGCAAATTTAGGAAGCATAAGTGTCACCCCAAGTCATGAATCTCTAGAAAAATGGTGTGTAATTCCCTTTATTGGCTCAAAAAATTGCCTTCATGATTTATCCCTATTTGAACATCCCAAAGCTAACTAGGGATAGTTAAAATTATTAGAGTGAGATGGAATGATTTCATACATTCCTCTCCATGCATTGGTTGGAGTCCCAATCATTTGGAATCTCCAAGAAGTGAGCCATCACTGCCTATAGTCAAGAAAACTTCTCTTTCACACACCTTGCACACTTGGATTCAAATTTGGATTTATTTTCCAATAAACATCCATAAAATGGAGTTTATTAAATTTTAAAATACCCTCAATTACCTTATATTCATTAGGAACACCTTAAAAAGGTTCTCATTTGGATTTTTCACACTTCTCACCATCTTGCTCACTATGCTAGTTTTGATTGACTGAGATGAGAGCTATTATTTTAACACTTAGGAGTTTTAAAAAGGAAATAAATGTATAATTATATTTATCTTAAATATCAATATTTCTTCAAAATTTTATTTAGTCTCTTAAAACCTTCTACAACCTACATAATGCACAAAATAGTCAAAAATACCCTATTTTGCGCCCCATCAGTACAATTTCATACAACTAATCCTGATATTAGGTATAATAAATGATTATTATACAACCTACATTCAATTTCATGCTCAAACTAGTCCATTTGGATGCATCTCTAGCCTTGTTTTCCCATTCAGGTCTTTTCGAGGGTTTCGCAAGGGTTTTGGGTCATTTCTACTCTTAAGGTTTGTTCATGAAGGTTAGACATTGGATTTTAAAAATATTTCCAAAAATTCAATATTTAGGACCCCTAACAACACCTATAAACCTCTTATATTCCCATTCAAATTATTGAAGTAGATATGAGCATCTAAACTTCTCCTATCGAGCTTGTTTCTCCATTCCCTACAGGTCTGAGTTGGTTTTGAGCTCAAAAATGGATTATTTGAAACCTTTATACCTTAAAAAATATTTGTAATCTCTATTATGACCCTATAAACAATCACAAATACATTTTATTTCTTATCCAATTTTGTAAGTGAAAATGACCTTTCATTTGGGCTCTAGGCCTAAACCTCCCTAACAGGTCTGCTTGCAAACTTAAGGGTTTGGGACAACCTATTGAGTTTCACCATTTATTTCTTGGTATACTATGATTTTATAGGTTTTATAAAACTTTATAAACCCATTTTAAATTATATTTTGACTTTTTTCCTTCCCTTTTCACCTTATTCACCAAAACCTACCAGTTTAAACTCAAGGTGAGTGCCCTCTGTCTGAGACAAAATAGAGGGCACTTACCCTATTTTTATAGACAAAAAATTTTGGATGGGCATATAAAATACATTAATATTATTTTTTTAAAAATTATCATTTTATCATGTCATTTAACCCTTCAAGAGTTTCAAATTCTAAGACAGACTTGCGTAAAATGGATTATATGCAAGGTTTCCTCCAATGGATTGTATGTTGCTTGTTTGGGGCTCTCCTTATCTATTTACATGACATTAGTGTACCATGAATAATCCATCCTAATTTTATAATCAAATATAATTATTTTTAACCCTTTATAAAACTCTTTAATTCATACTCTTGAGTTGCCTGCTTAAAGTGTTAATTGTGTTTCCTACATATCTTCCTCAACAATGAGTCCTATAGGTGGTTATGCTTGTAACTAGTGCATGAAACTTAGCTATAGTGTTTTAATATATAATTATATAATCTTATGAAAATTTTACACTTTTTTTTACATGTTAATCTATTCTTTGATAATGCCAACACTAAGAATCATCACCCTTTATGCTCACTACCTTTTTCAGTCAACACAATCAACTATGTTGGGCTAAGTAAGACCTTATAGGTGAAGATCCTTACTGAAAGATATTTTGAATAAAATTTTGGTCTCATTAACCATTTTTAAACATCCACAATATACTAATGTGAGTGTTACATTCTTAAGTCCTTGCTAAGGATAGTGTGAGAACTTGACCCTTGGCTATAGGTGAATAATTTGCAGGTAATGGCACCTATAGGTGTTTATGACGACCAAACACAATATATCATCTATATTTTAAGATAATTGTTCTCATTTTTATGTAATTAATCTTTAAAATATATTATAAACATGAATACATACCCCATTTTCACCTGAAGGTGCTAGAGTCACCTTGGAACTTAAAAAATCTGTAGATGGTACTGCTATAATTTAGTGGCCAAAGGGGAAATTCTGAGCCTTCCTAAAAAAACCATAGGATAAAATCACCTTATTAATTTTTTAAGTTGAAAATTTATGGTGATTATTTATAATTATTGAATTTAGGATGATCAGAGCTCATCTTGACATTGTTTTAAGTTATCTCCAAAAAGCTCAAGTGCTTTATTTTTCATGTTTAGGGATTTGGTCTCTGAATACAATCATTTGAATATTTTAGCATGGTGTCTCACTTATATTGGAAAAATTAACCCTTAAATATGAATTTCATGGTAATAATCACATGTTATAACTTCATTAATTATCCCTTCACTTGTTTCAATGCCTCAAAACAAACTCCTCAACTCTTTGTGGTATCACCTATAGATGACCATTTTACTGTACAGGTAGCAAGTGTGGAATTATAGACAATGTGCATTATTTTTTGACCCCCATGAGTTATATGATTATATTAATATCACAAAATTAATTATTTATATTTCAAAAAATCTAAATAAATGTCAATACCTTTTTTTCAATGTGAGCTCTTCTTCACAACACATGTAGGTGCATATTCATGGTGACTTTGTGGGAATGTGCATATGACCATAGTAGTTATTTTTTAAAACTCTTTAGAGGATATAACTTGTTTTTGAATTATAAGGTTATTTACTCAACTTAATTACTATAAATATATCTTCATGGACATGTTAAAAGTCTTACATAATTCATCTAACTGATTGTATGTGGTAGTTGTATAGTAAACTGATTATATATGGCAGTTATGACTATAGTACCATGGAACATTGCTTGCAAAATGAGATTTAAAGGAATAAAGACAAAATTTTAAATGTGAATACAAACCATCACCATCCTCTAACACCATTACCAAGACATGAAGATGTTGGAAGTGGTATAAACCTACCTGCTACATAGAATGGGACCAGTCTACAAACCTAAGGTGATTGGATCTTCAAATAAACTCCAAAATTGAAAACAAGGATGGGTAACATGTGAGGGGAGATTAAAATGCCTATATAATCAATCCTAGTAGTTGGAGTTTATGGGCTTGTTCAAACCAAGTCAAAACCTATAGGGTGCCTAGATTAGCAAATAAACTAGATAGTCTAACTTCTTAGGAATGGCTCATAAATCACATGTAAAAATTCCTTTGAAACTAGAAATAAAATGGAAGATAACTAAGTTTATAAGACACCATTATGATAATTTTTCCTAAAACCTCTATTTTTGACTATACCAAGTACAAATCTAAATACCATTTTTCTTTTCCAAGCCTAGTGGAAAGGGAAAGAAGTGATTTCATTCATTTATTGAAGTTTATAATAAAACTTATCATTTAATTAAGTGTATGTAATACCAAGGGACACTCTTTAAAATTTTCCAACTATAGGACTTTGTAAAATTTTGTAGACCTCATTAAATGCTCATTTTTTCAAGAAAACTACCCTTTTTTATAAATAACCTACCACTTTTTAATTATTAAAAATTTATAAAGACTTATAAGGACACTTGGTACATTAAATAATCCTTTTAAAAATTAAAATTTCCATATAAGGCCATACAAGTCATTTAATGCTCTATTTTGACCCCTAAAATGACTCAAAAGGACATAAGGACTAAAAAGACCAAGAATAAAGCTAATATAACATGAGATCACACTAACATAGATATTAAATACCTCATGAAAAAATATTAAACCCAATATAAATCTCTAAATATTAAATTTTTTCCTATATGGGTCCCAATTTGACCTATAGGGTCAAATCTGGTCAACAAAACCAAAGGGGTTTCATAATTTGATCCTAGAAATCATTGTGGTTTCATCCATTAATCTTAATATTTAATGGTTTTTCATCCTTAAAGAGATGAAGCTTAACCAAGAGTTCAAGCTTACAAAATGGGTGGGGGGGTTATGATATGCCAAAAGATGCATTCCAAAGGGAGAGATATCATATTTATAAAATTTACAATGGAGGAAGAGAAGTGGAAGAATAAAAGAGAAATAAAATGGGGCATAAAATTTCACATGCAGGGAAAATTTTCAAATAGTGACAAGCTTGTCACCTTGTGCAAGATTCAAAATCCAATATTCACTTTCAACAAAATCATCTCCTTCTATCATGCTTCCATAATGGTTCCTCTTTTACCCATGTGAAAGGGGAATCAATGATAGGAACTTTTTCATCATTCACCCATTTGCCCACATGCCTAAATAATGTCCCAAACATACTTTTGACTTCTCCACACACTATGTATCATAAATACAACTAAAATTGTGCCATAATTCTCCCTTTTGCCTTTTCCACCAAGGAACCAAATCAAGTGGTCAGTAAAGTAATTAAAGCTGTCTCTTAAGTGGAGTGGTATTCCCCACACCATGAACATGCACTTGAACCCACGTGAGATTATCCTATGGGCCATGTCACCTCATCCACAAGCCACCTCCTCTATTAAATCACCACCTACATCACTTGCCACATCACCATGAATAGTGATAGTGAATAGTTACCCATGAATACTACCTATGAATAGTAATTATTAATAGTGATCTCACTCTTGATCTCCTTATACTCCTTGATTAATTATGTAACTTCTCCTTGTAAAAACCTATAAATTCATCTTGATCCCCTAGACATAATACCACTAACTGAATTCCATTCCAAAATTGTTGGCACTCTCTAAGAAAGTTGGGGCCTCCAAAAAATGTTGGAAGGCTATAAAAAGGAGACATCATAGTATTTTATAGAATAATTTATGATATCTTACAATAAAATCACATCATATCATCCTTAATATAATAAACATACAAAATCATGTAATAAAGTACTTGAGAGGATGTTTACAAAAATATGTAGTGCACAAAGAGACATTTTGGATGATCAAATCCCTATGATCCTATGGGCATACAAGACTAATTATAAGCATCTTATAGACTTCACTAATTTCCAAATGGTCTATATAATATAATTAGTTATGAGTATGGAAGATATAGTTCTAATCCTAATAATTATATTGATAATGTGGCTAGGATATCAAGACTCACTTCATGCAAGGTTGTTAGACATAACTCACATGTAAGAAACTTGACAGAGAGCAATTTGGACACAACAAATTAATAAACAAAGTCAAAAAGCATGGATTAATCTTAATATACAATATAAAGAGTTTTATCTAGAGTAGAAAACATTATTTTATGATATTATATTTCATTCACATCCAAGTAAACTTCACATTTTATGGATAGGACCATATGTCATCCATGAACTATCGCAACAAGATACAATAGCACCAAGAGAACTTCTGATGTATAGCATCACAAGGTGACATGATATGTTAGTATGTTTAAATGTTCATGGGAGTAATTTTTATTTTTATTTGTGTGTTATAGGTCTTTTAGGGAACCTTGGGTTATGTTGGTATCATTGAGAGTCTTAGAAGTGTGTGTTTCTTAGCCATTTAAAGTTTCCCTCCAAAATGCAAGATTTGAAATTTTGAATTTAGAATCAGATTTATGATGTGCTTTATGAAATCCAAATTTTTGTATTTTTTTTAAATTCCAAAATGTCCTAATAAAGTGTGCAAGAGGTGTTTTTAATGTGTATGACATGACAATGCAATGTAAGCCAAGAAAATTAGGGTGTAACTCCCACCCTACGTAGAGTTAGAAAAAAAGGAGTTTTCTTGTTTGTTTTGGCATGTTAAAATAAATTAAATTCATGTAAGGTGTTAGTGTTTTTGGGGGAAGAGTAATAAGGTAGGAAAATTTTGTAGGAGATAGAGGTGGAGAGCTACAAGGAGAATAAAGATCAAGATTTCATGAGAACCTTGTCTACCTTGCAAATTATGTAAATGATTATTGTATGTGAATAAGAATAATGAATAAAATAAGGATTTAGATAGTATTTATGAATTATTAATTATTAATTAGTATGTAATCATTCATACACAATGTTATTCATATAATAGATTAGATTCTTGTGTTGATTTATTGGTTCAAGATTGGCATTACACAAGTTGTGTGAACTCTGTTAGATATAATCAAGAACAAGAAGAGAGTCAACTTGTATTTTTAATTTATTTTAGGTGGTTTGAGATTTTTGTGAGAATATTTTAGGTTTTATATTTTATTTTGGTGATCCTTTAATGCTAGCATAGAATCATACTTCAAATTTTAAATGTTATTCTTCACATCAATTGACACTGTCAAGAAATAGTCATTAGAATTTTGTAAATGTGTAGGTGGGAGGATGTTAGTGATTTTTAAATGATTTAAAACATTTTTAGAGTTTGTGAAAATGTATTAAAAACCCTAAAACTCCATCATTCCACTTATAAAATCAATATTTATCACAAACCTTCAAATTAATTAACATAATCCTAGAGAAGTAATCAAAACTCTACTAATTTACTTGTTGGTAACATTTTTTGATTGTTAATGAAATATCAGGTATTTTAAAAGGTAATATAAGTTAGGTTAGAACATTTATAGGTATTAAATATGTTTTAATTTCCATAAAATGTATTCTATCCTCTTTTATATGCTCTTGGCCACCTATAGGGTTATCAAGACCAAACTAGGGTTTCAAATCTTGCATTTTGCATAACTTGAGTTTCCACCTTAAATTTTGATGAAAATGTGTGTTACTATGTTATTTAACATGGTATAAAGTATTTTGGAGTTTTTGAATCAGAACTTGACCATACAATATAGTTTCTAGGACTGTGACATCTAAGCCTTAAGAGACCTAATAACAAGAAGGGTCTAATAAAAAGAATACTTTAATTTCAATTTGTGACCTAATATTTTGAGTGAATATAAAATGAGATAATGGTTATCCAAATATGTATTTATTTTATCAATAACCTTTTTACATATTTTAAAATATCAATATTTATACCTAAACAAGGCCACTAGAGAAGAGGCTTAATAGAAGAAAGTCTAGGTTATGTGAGATTTATAACCTTGAGGATTATGTTATTTTATTATATGTGTGAATTATTTGTAATAGGAATATAAATGGCCTTAGGAGACCTAGTTGTGGAGTCAAGAAGCTTTAAATCATGAATTAGGCTTTTAGGCCTAAGAAACTATATGGGGATGAGTAATTTTGGATCAAGTATGAAGTAATCAAAGTTATGAATGAGAGGATGGTGACAAGGAGGGAAAAAAATAGAAGGTGATAAATATGATATGTATTAAATATAAAATAAGGAGGACTATATGCATGCAAATAAATTTAGGTGGCTAGTTAAGGTAAGATGAATCAAGAAGGTGTCAAGACAGGCAAAGTACCTACATGAATCAAGAAAATCCAAGGATATATAAATGTTCAAGGAAAAAATAAGATCTAGGAACATGGATGAGGTATGTTTATTTATCAACTCTACATCACCTTTAAGGAACCATTCTTCTAAGGCATGCAAATGGATACAATATTAAGCCTTACCACCAATGATCTTTATTAATCTCATGTTGAAAATTGAATGGGTGTTAAGTAGCACCATCCACTTACTATTTTGTTTTCATTTAATAATTTCATGTATTTATATAGGTTTTTAGTGTAGATTTGTATAGTGAAATATCTATATCATAGGTTATTGGAATATAGTTTGAAAACTCAACATCACATAATATCAAAGGAAAAAGGTGAAACAATGAATAAAAAAATTAAAGAGACATGTCAATATGAGGTCAAAATGGGATCAATTAATATATCTGGTAATGAAGTAGTGAAAAAAGGGGTACAAAGGATAAGTAACCAATGATCATTCATAAAGTAGTTAATAATAAAAAAATTCAAGGATTGCATCTTTCCCAAAGCATATCATTATTTTAAAATAAACTCGTGTGGTAAATTAAATTCATTATAGAATAAAATAAGTTATGTCACATCAAATAATTTTGGAAGATAAAATCATAAACCTATGTAGTGAAGTGCCAAGGTCACATCACAATAACTTATAACATTCAAAATAAGACCATAATGGCTTAAAGATAACTCGGTAATATTCAATCTAAATTAGCTGATGAGAGAATCAAAGTGAACTTATTCAAGAAAGGGAATGTAGAGAAAACTACCATTATAACCCTTTATAAATAAGATCCATCTATGATTTGAGCCTGATTCATTCACCTAAGTGAATAATTTTCAACATCACAAATTAGAGTTACATCCATATGCGAAGAGCCTAACAAATAATAGTTGTAGATCAAACACAAATATTGAGTCTATTTATAGACATAGAAAAAGAATATATGGGGATTTGCCTTGTACTAATGAAAATATGGTACCATGACCCAACTCTATTTGATGTATTGATGTAGTAGAAGCTAATATTTTTACCTCAAACCAATTTGAAACATCACAACAAGGATTCTTGTCTCTTCAACACCTTCTACAAGGATCATATTAAGTTTGGCTCATTAAGATCAAAATTTTTGGCCAATTACAATAAGTAACGATGACATTGTTGAGTCACTACAATAATGGCACATTGCATTTGTCCAAGGATGTGACTAATATTCATTATCCTAATAATAATGGCAATGGAAATAAGACTTATAACATGATTAAAATCCCTCTTGTCATATGAAACCAAGGCCAATCCTATCCACTCAAATACTAAAAATAAGTATTCTAGGGAATCCATAGGGATCCCTATAGGCTCTATTGATGATGTTGCATTAAGAGTGTTATTTGAATGTATGATCAAGTGATTTCGAAAACATACCAAAAGTGTGAGGTAGGTTACCAAACGAGTCAATGATATTGGTCTAATATAATGATAAATTTAATTGGACTGAGTGTTCAGTCTCAAAACTCATCACAAATGTTAAGGTCATTAATGACATATTGTAGGTTTTCCAATACTAGTTCTTAGTATTACTCCTCTACTTCACATAATGAAAGTCTCCTGATGGTTGTGTTTCACCTTGTCTATTTATGTCTTGTGACCACATTCATTAAAACTTTAGGGACATGAACATGTAAATATTATAAATAATTTAGATGGTTAAATGCATTATGGATATAGGTTTAATGTGTCATCATTTGGTATCCTCATGTTTTCAAACACATCATAAAATAACTTGGGTAGCATAAAAACATTAAAAATATAAATAATGGAGTTAAAATTAGAGTGCATGAGTTTCCCAAGGAAACAACCACATAATTTCAAATTTTCATCACCATGTTGGATGTATAGTTATAATTCCTACAATAGAAATCGCTAGATGCTAAAATTGGTCAACCATTATGATATATTCCTCAAGGTGAACAAATAAACCATTACTGCAATAATCTCCAATATAGCCACAAGACAAAACATAGGCACCTCCACATGAAATATTTTCCCCATAAAATAATCCCAAGGGAAAAATAAATGTGTTAATACATATGACAATATCACCTCCTCCATCAAAGATCAATACATGCGTAACCAACCCCTAGATTAATGACATAAATATTCCTAAGATTTTTGCAGAATATAATATTACACAACTTGGGGTTACTAATAATTGATTTTAAAATTATATGGTGAAATACATAAGAATAGAGTTTATATGAAGAATAGAAAGAAAAATAAATTTTCTTCTGGAAAGTAGTGCACACATGTCAAGTGAACCAAAATGGTGAAAAACACATAATGGATAATATTCACATGCCTCTGACTTCAATCATAATTTATAATATTGAAAAGGAAGAAGAGATAATTACATAATAATATCCATTTTAAAATTTGTAGTGGTATAAGGATCATCTTCATTACACGTTGTGTAACCACAACCATAGGTAGTACATGGAAAGAATAATAAGCAAGCTCTCAACAACTACTTGTGCCCACAACCAAAGTGTACACAATGTTGAGGACCTATCTGTCCATTTTAGAATGCATGGGATCATTTTTTACAACACAATTTTAGGATTAGGATGAGTTTGAGAAAGAATAAACTGTGAAACATTAGCTTACTTTGACCATCTATGCCTATAAGCACTTGAAGAATGTTCTTGGTCCACCTTCCTGTAAGGATGTTGTGTATAAGGTAGTAAAATTAGCTATATATATATATATATATATATATATATATATATATATATATATATATATATATATATATATATATAAGGAGGATCCACATCCAAGGAGGATAAAAATAGAAATAATTTTTAATCAATCACAATCTAAGAAGAAGCTATAATAAATAACAAGTAATAATTATAGATTGAATCACAAGAGGAACAATATAAAAATGTTGAGGTTGACAAGCAAGGTAGAGTAAGAGAAAAAAAAATAAGTCCTATGAAATCATGAAGAACAAAATAAGCAAAAAGATGAGTAAGCTACCAACGATGTTGTGTATAAGGTAGTAAAATTAGCTATATATATATATATATATATATATATATATATATATATATATATATATAAGGAGGATCCACATCCAAGGAGGATAAAAATAAAAATAGTTTTTAAACAATCACAACCCAACCACAAACAAACATGTTAAGTAGGTGTAGATAACTTAAAATAAAAAACCATCTAGGATGTCAGAAGGCTCTAGATCAACCTAGGGAGGTGCAAAAGTATAAGCCTCATAGCATAAGATAATATATAGTTAGTGGATATGGGATGTTCTATCACCATCATATGTATTGATAATGTAATTAATGACATATTGTAGGCTTTCCAATACTAGTTCCTATTATTACTCCTCTGCTTCACATAATGGAAGTCTCCTAATGGTTATGTTTCACCTTGTCTATTTATGTCTTATGACCAATTTGTCAAAAATATAGGGACATGAACATGTAAATATTATGAGTAATTGGGATGGTTAAATTCATGGTGGATATATGTTGAAGGTGTCATCATTTGGTACACTCATGTTTTCAAATTCATCCTAAAATAACTGAGGTAGCATGAAAATGTTAAAAAGCTACATAATCGAGTTAAAATTAGAGTGCATGAGTTTCCAAGGGAAACAACCACATAATTTCAATTTTTGATCACCATTTTGGATGCATAGGTATAATTCCTACAATAGAAATCCCTAGATGCTAAAAATGGTAAACCATTATGATATATTCCTCTGGGTGCACAAATAAACCATTACTACAATAACCTTCAATCCAACCACAAGATAAAACATAGGCACCTCCAAATGAAACATTTTCCACATAAAATAATTCTAAGGGAAAAATAAATGTGTAAATACATATGACAATGTCACCTCTTCCATCAAAGAGCAATACTTGCATAAACCACCCCTAGATTAAGGACATAGATATTCCCAAGATTGTTGTAGAATATAATATTGTAGAACTTGGGGTTACTAAGAATTTTTTTTAAAATTATATGTTAGAAGACATAATAATATATTTTATATGAGGAATCATATGAAAAATAAATTTTCTTATGGAAAAATAGTGCACACATGTCAAGTGAACCAAAATGTTGAAAAACATCCAATGGATAATATTCACATGCCTCTGACTTCAATCATAATTTATACTATTGTAAAGGAAGAAGAAATAATTGCATAATAATATCCATTTTAAAATTCATATTGGTATAAGGATCATCTTCTGTATAAGTTGTGTAACCACAACAAGAGGTAGTACATGGAAAGAAAAATAAACAAGCTCTCAACAACTACTTGTGCCCACAACCAAAGTGTAAACAATGTTGAGGACCTATCCCTCCATTTTATAATTCATGGGATCATTTTTTACAACACAATTTTAGGATGAGGATGAGTTTGAGGAAGAATAAACTATGAAACATTAAATTACTTTAACCATCTATGCTTATAAGCACTTGAAGAATTTTCTTGGTCTACCTTCTTACACAAAGGTAATAGTAAGCATGTGAATGGCGATGACATGTTATTCCTATCCTTTCCCTCATTATTCAATAGTTCATTCGCTCACATATCCATATACATATTCCACCACTCATGCATAGGAAGCTCAAGCAAGTGAGCATTGGTATCTAGAGAAGCCAAAGTTGTAAGAGGATATATCAATAGAACTAGAAGATACAAAAGAAAAAACAATGCAAGAGGTGTAAAATTAAGTATAAAATAAGATAAGTATGGGAAGAGGAGGAATAAATAATATTTTTTTATGTAGTAAAGTAAGGAGGCAAAAGAAGAGAAATAAAATAAACAAGCAGAAGAAGTTAACAAGAAGTAGGATAAATAAGAAGAGAAGAAGAAGAAACTATGATAAATAACAAGTAATAATTAGGGAATGAATGACAAGAGTAACAATATAAAATTTTTTAGGTTGATAAGTAAGGTAGAGTAAGAGAAAAATAGATAAGTCCTTTGAAATCATGAAGAATAAAATAAGCAAAAAGACGAGGAGTAAGTTGCTAAGGATGTTGTGTATAGGGTAACAAAATTAGCTAAAAAATGTAGGAGGATCCACATCCAAGGAGGATAAAAATAAAAATAATGAGGCTAAAATCATAACCCAACCACAAACAAATCATGTCAAGTAGGTGTAGATAAATGAAACTCAAAAACCATTTAGGATGTCATAAGGCTCCAGATCAACCTAGGGAGGTGCAAAAGAAGAATCCTCATAACATAAGATAATATATAGTCAGTGGCTATGGGATGCCCTATCACCATCAGAAATTTTGATAAGTTCATTAATGACATATTTTAGGATTTATAATACTAGTTCCTAGTATTACTCATCTACTTCACATAATGGAATTCTCATGATGGTTGTGTTTCACCTTGTCTATTTATGTTCAGTGACCACATTCAATAAAACTTTAGGGATATGAACATTAAAATATTATTAATAATTGGGATGGTTAAATACATGGTGGATATAGGTTGAAGGTGTCATCATTTGGTACCCTCATGTTTTCCAATACATCATAAAATAACTGGGGTAGCATGAAAAAATTAAAAAGCTACATAATGGAGTTAAAATTAGAGTGCATGAGTTTCCCAAGGAAACAACCACATAATTTCAAATTTTCATCACCATGTTGGATGCATAGGTATAATTCCTGTAATAGAAATCCCTAGATGCTAAAATTGGTCAACCATTATGATATATTCCTCTGGGTGCACAAACAAACCATTATTGCAATAATCTCCATTGCATCCACAAGAAAAACATAGGCAGCTCCACATGAAACATTTTCCCCATAAAATAATTCTAAGGGAAAAACAAATGTGTCAATACATATGACAATGTCACCTCCTCCATCAAAGAGCAATACTTGCATAAACCACTTCTAGATTAATGACATAAATATTCACAAGATTGTTGTGGAATATAATATTACACAACTTGGTGTTACTAAGAAATGATTTTAAAATTATATAGTGGAAGACATAAGAATAGAGTTTATATGAGGAAGAATAATAAAAATAAATTTTATTTTGGAAACTAGTGCACACATGTCAAGTGAACCAAAATGGTGAAAAACATCTAATGGATAATATTCACATGCCTCTAACTTCAATCATAGTTTATAATAATTCAAAGGAAGAAGATATAATTGAATAATAATATCCATTTTAAAATTCATAGTGGTATAAGGATCATCTTCAGTACAAGTTGTGTAGCCACAACCATAGGTAGTACATGGAAAGAACAACAAACAAGCTCTCAATACCTACTTGTGCCCACAACCAAAGTGTACATAATGTTGAGGACCTATCCATCCATTTTAGAATTCATTTTATCATTTTATACACCACAATTTTAGGATGAGATTGAATATGAGGAAGAATAAACTATGAAACATTAGCCTACTTTAATCTTCTGTGACTATAAGCACTTAAAGAATGTTCTTGCTCCACCTTCCTACATAAAGGTAATAGTAATCATGTGAATGATGGTGACATATTCTCCCTATCCTTACCCTCATTATTCACTATTCCATTCATTCACATATGCATATACATATTCCACCACTCATGCATAGGAAGCTCAAGCAAGTCAACACCAATATTTAGAGAAGCCAAAGATGTAGGAGGATATCTCAATAGAAATAGAAGATACAAAAGCCAAAATAATTCAAGAGAAGGTGTAAAAGTAAGTATAAAATAAGATAAGGATTGGAAGAGTAGAAATAAAGAATATTTTTTTATATATTAAAATATGGATGAAAAAGAAGAAAAATAAAATACACAAGTAGAAGAAGTTGCAAAGAATAAGTAAGATGAATAAGAAGAGAAGCATAAGAATAAGAAACTATGATAAATAAAAAGTAATAATTAGAGAATGAATCACACGAGGAACAATATAAAAATGTTGAGGTTGAAAAGCAAGGCAGAGTAAGAGAAAAATAAATAAGTCCTAAGAAATCATGAAGAACAAAATAAGCCAAAATATGAGGAGTAAGCTGCCAAGGATGTTGTGTATAAGGTAGAAAAATTAGCTAAAAAATGTAGAAGGATGATCCACATACAAGGAGGAGAAAAATGAAAATAATGAGGTTATAATCATAACCCAACCACAAACAAATCAGGTTAATTAGGAGTAGATAACTCAAAATCAAAAAACATCTAGGATGTCACAAGGCTTTAAATCAACCTAGGGAGGTGTAAAAGAAGAAGCCTCATAGTATAAGATAATATATAGTCAGTGGCTATGGGATGTCCTATCACCATCAACATGGAGGATAACATTAACACTCCCTATGGTATAGATCTGATGCCACATAATAATGACATTAGTTGTGACTACTTCACTCATTATGACCATGATACCATAGGAAGTGTCAATTGATGTGACCAATAGATCCTTAGAAAATAAAATTGAGGGACATATGACATTCCAAAAATAAATTTCACAAAGGTCATATGAATTGGAATATGAAGCAACCGAATTTAAATAGGATAATGTATAACTATCTCATCACCTCAATAAATCCCAATGAAAAAATGATGATACATTGCATACATTGGCCATTCAAGTTTTGGGTGACAAACTCATGCCTGAGGAGATGTAACTCACAACTCTTTTACTAAAGATTACAAAGGATTGGCTCATTGTGTATAAGCTATAATAGATTCAAATGTAAAGTTAAAACTTAAAGGCATAAATAGAGGTAATATTTGACATCCTTGAGGAAAAATATCAAGTTTTAGATCCTATTATCCTTCAAGGTCAACACATGATTTAAAGTATACTTGACTAGAAGGATTAGCTAAACAACACATGGAGTAAAGTTAACACAGAGTTCACCAAGGCTCATAAATCCATAAAAATAATTAGGGACCATTCTACTAAGTATAAATAGTTGTATGCCACACTAAATGTTTCTCTTGCTTCAAGAGATAATGTGATGGATAAACTATAAGCATGTAAAAGTGAGATGTTATGTAATAAATGTTTTGGCACTCATATGTAAAGGCATATAAATAGACTAGAGGATCTAGTTTTATAAATTCAATACAAACTAACACATAATAGGTTCACCCTCAAATAACATATGATGTTGACATCCATAATATAATTATGTGCTAAGATTATTTGCACACTATGATCAATATGGCGAAGAAAGATCTCATCGATTGGAAGATGTTCAAGAAAGACTTGGCCCATATGGATAGTTTTATCACATACATCATCAAGCATATCAAATTCATCCCTCCAAACCAAATCTAACAAATAAAAGTTGATAAATTCACACAACCAACCATCCATTCATATAAAACACCTCTGATGACATATTTTGTTGGTGTGACTTCATCTTCAACAACACCATATTCATAGCCTATTTCAATTCTAAAAACACAATATTTTCCTCCACCTTATCTCTAAGTATTTTAAGGTCAACATTTTGAATATTTTTATAATTTTTGTAAGGCCTTAATAATTATAAGTGAGGCAGCCTTTTAGTTATGCCAATATATTAAAAACCCAAAAGGGTGGTAGATTGGTGTGCTACTTAGATGAAACCCTACAAGGGTAGGTAAGTAGTGTGAAAGAAGTGAAAACTTGTAAATGACACCTTGAATATTACTAAAAGTGATGTTTTTTGGACAAACCCCTTTGATCAAACAATTCAAATAGCTTGAGCACATGGCACACTTTTTGTGACATTATCTTAGGATGAGATAATTATTTAAGTCTAGTAAAGTTTTGGTAGTAGAATTATGAATGTAAGATCATAGACTGTAGATGCATTACAATTGTGAGATGTATGTCAATTTATATAATGTATATATTTTTATATGTGTTCGATGTATGTATGTATCCTAAAATAATGAAAAATATGAAAAGAATCCTTTGAGTTATAAATGGAAAGACATAATTTGAAGCAAAAAATATTTGAAATGTCTATATAAGATGATTATTTTTAAAGGAAAATGGTTATGAAATATAGATATTGATAAAGATATTTGATGATGGGTCTTTTGAATGCCTCTTTGTATTTTTTCTATATATAGTATATGTATACAAATAATATTTTAAAACTTTATCAATTATAATGTTTTCTCTCTTGAAATAAATTATCAAGTATCAATCTATCTAAGTGCATGACTTAAAGGGTGCATTGGGAAATGGGTGGGTAGACTATTGGTGCTGAGAAATATTATTGTCTCCTATACCACCACTTGATATCTACACAAACATATCCTAAACACTTCCCTAAGCCTTACCTCCTCTCGTACACCCTCTTCCAACCATTTACCATCTTCATTAGCCCCTTCCTAAGAATAAAACAATTTTTAATGGTTTACATTACATTATTGACCCCATCAATTTTGTATTCAAATTGATAAAACATGTTAAGGGTCTAGGCCAGTTCTTGGCTGACCTAGACTAAGACCTAACTTATTTTTATCAAATAATGATACAAAGTCAATTGGGTGACCCTATTAGCTAAAATTTTGAAAATGTTTAGGGATAAATTTAGCTATATATACACATTAATTTCACCATTTCTTAGAGAGAAAAGAAGTTAACTATTCATTTTTGCTTTTTAACAATTTGCTCTTCTTCCATTCTACTTAAAAATTGTTAGTTTAGGGTCTATACTTAGATAATAATTTTGTCTTTTGGAAAAGTCTTGGATACTTTGGACTTTCTTAGTGATCCTTAAAAAACAAACTAACCTTTTTTGATAAACCTTTGGCCAAGGGAGAGGTTGATCATCAATCGGTTCATCTTGAAGGTAAGTATCTCTAACTTTACTCATATATTTTAGTAGATATAAGTATCATAAGTAATGGATTTTGATTATATTGCTGTTTTCATACATTAGGGTTTTATCTATGCATAGATTAATTGGGATTCTCTTATGTATGTTTAATTTTTGTGTTTATTATACCCACTGCCATAAGCTTTGATGATCACTAGATTTTATTTAACTTTACTTGTCATTATACTTAGTGAATATGAAAACATAGGACCTAGCTAGGGTTATTGCATATTGTTGATTGATTAGAGGCTTTGGAACCCTCTCTAGTGATATTATTGTGGTAAGATATTCCTTATTTAGGTCTAAGGGATCCATCTTGGTCATGACCCCAAATATCTAATGTATCAATAGTCAGAAGTGTAAGTAGGATTTATCTTCTCTAAGATAGGATTGATTAATAGAAGAATTTCATCTCCCTTTTCATACATTTTGGTGAAACCAAAATGAATCAAACCCTTGTAGTTTTTATTTCATGCTTTCATTTTGTCATCATATTATAGTTTTCTATTTTTGAAATACTATATTGAACTAGTTGGTATAGTTATAATAGTTTGTGCATAGGTTTAACACATAGTCACTCCAAAATGACTTTGTTATATTTATAAAGGTCTTATCCAAATATAGGTTAATGGATTGATCAATTCAACACATTATTTTTTTTATTTTCATATTTTCATACATAGTTAAACCAATCAAATTTACTCATAATTCTCTTCTTCTAGCATATATATCTGCAAACATAGTCACACTAGTTAACTCTATTCACAACTTCTTCTTTAACACACAGGTTTTAAAAACTCCATCAAACCTATTGACTCTATTAATATAATTTTTGAATCAATATTTGAGCATTGAAACATAAAAAATTGATAATGTAAGCGTCATCCAACCCATCAAATTTCATTATTCCTATCTATATCATTTAAGTTCCTCCTTTTTAGTACTATTTTCACAAATTTTTAGTCTATAAAACTACATCCCTACATCCAACTGAGTCAACCTACTTGACACATTTATGTAGTCTATATTTTATCTTGAAGACATAATTGATCTATCAAACTCTGTTCTTCTAGATCTTACTTTTATAGAATAGTAGAGACCTAGTGGACTCTTTACTACACTATTTTCATATGGTGTCACATAAACCAAGTCTCTACTTTTCACATTTAAGGAACCTCTTTATTCTAGTAATTAATTCACCTTTACTTTCATTTTTTTGCAAGCTTAGAGTAACAAACATAGATTAAATAGGTGGTTTTTAAAATTACCATTTTAGTCACACCATTTTTCATTTTTACACACACTTCCAAATAAATTTATACACAAAAAATATTAAACATTTATCTTCCCAAGGTCTACCTACTTGGATTTCATCACCAAGGGGGAAGTCAACTTGATTTTATGGCCAAGTATAAAAATGTGGTTGATGGTATATATATTTTAAGAACTTGACACCCTTATCAATGTGGGATTGTGAATTGAGGGTGTAGGCCCCAATACCAAGCCAATACCATTGCCAATACAGATCACTTTTAGCCTAAATGTCTTGAAACTAGCATTAGATTATTTTATAGTTCCTCATTATAGCCAACTTCCCAATCACTTATAATTAAACATCATTGTAACTTAATAACACTTATGATGACCAATTAGTTACAATTTAATTTAAAGTTTTTGATTGATGTTTGATTATTATATATTATATTATAAAACTTGCATTATCTAGCATTGGTGAAAAGTTTGTGTTGTGTGTTCTAATTAGATCAATTACACTAATCTAATTTCTTGTGTGCTTAATTTTATTTCTTTATAAATTATCTTGAAAAACTTTTCTCTATTTTAGAATAATGTCATTTTCTTGACATAGTCTCTTATGGACTATTTAGCCTATCATCTTGTATTACACAGTTGACATATCTAACTGTCTCTTTATCTTCCTGTTTAACCCCTATCTAAGTAGTATACAGTTGATATGTATGAATGTGTATTCTTATTTCTTGTCCTATTCCCTATTTAATAGTAAAATATCAACCCATACAGCTATGTATATCTTTAATATATTTAAATTTCATCCCTTAAAACACATAGTTGACTATCTCAACTATGTTATCTTGTTTTCTTATTCTATGAATTTTCTTCACCTACTTTGTCAACCCAGTCAACCCAATACCTATTGGATGACATTTTTATCTATCTAGATGAATCTATCCCTATTCTTCATTCGTGTTTCTTAATATTAGATTATTTATTCAAGCATCATGAAATCCCTTATCAAAATCTTTTTAGAAAACCTGAATCCATATAAACACTCTATGGCGTGTTCTTTTCTTCCTATACTTCCCCAGAGGATCCTCACTCTTAGAGTACCTCTTCTCTTCCATCATATTTTTATTTCACCATGGCTCAAATCACTCAAATAGGTGTGATTGATGGATTAGATCCTTTTCATACCTATTAAAACAATTCCCAAATTCAAGCATCTCACCATAATGTGGGGTTAATTGACACAAGTCTATTTAATAACCCTATAGGGAATATACCACCTAGAAAACCTCCCCATAATACCAGTTTGGGGAATCCTCCTACCAATACTAACCCAAAAATTGATACAACTCAGATTCATACATAAATAGTGTAATAAATGAACATGATGCAAACATATAACACCTCCAAAATTATGCAACTACAACATCATTTGATCAATGTGGATAATCAACCACCTATTATTATCCCTCAAAATAATAATAAAATTATTCCTCCACCTCTTATATATGTTGTGTGTAATGTCATTACCAAACATATCATACACAATAAGATACTTCAACACATCTAAAATTAGACTTTAACCCATTTCATTATTTCTATTGATATTGGTAATATATATCCAACTATTAAATATGATGAGATGAAATACGCTACATCTTTTCTTAAGGAATTTGGCAATATTTATGAGTGGATCCAAACTAGTACTTTCACCACATCCAAACTTTTAGTTAAAACATTCACCGATGATGTATTAGAATGGTATAGCCAAATTACTCAACATTTTATATGAAAAATAGAGGTTACAATCAATCCTCTAGTTAAATAGTTTAAACACAATGATCTTCCTAAAAATTGCTTTAGCCATTTCATTAATTCTAAGCAATCTCCCACCGATTCAACTCATGATTTTATCAAATGATGGAAACCTTTGGCTCAAAAGGCCCATCACAACATGATTGATGAAAACTTGTTTAAGTTCTTTATAATAACATATACACCTTCATTCCACTACAAGGTTTGAAATTTCACTCCCCAAACATTAAATGAAGCTCTTGACCAAGCTAAGCATCAAGACTTCTTAATGAAACAACTTGTACCTAATACTAAAATTGTTAAAGGATAATTTAAATATTAAAACAATGCAATAACTATAAATCTTCCTTTATAAAAACTAGGAGTAGCCAAAGTTGACAATCCCTAACCTTGTCATATGCCCTTAACTATATAAAAAATGAAATAATATTTAATTCCATCTAAACCATTCACCTACCTTAATAATTCCCCTAAATGGATGACCCTAATCAAAATTTCTGGTTCTACACTGAGATAGGCCATTCCCATGAAACATGTAGAGAGTTTACAATATTTTTTATTTCTTTTATGCTTAGTGACTCCTTCAATCATGATTCCATGATTCAAATCCATCATCAACATTATATTAACACTTCTCAAAATAAATAGACTTTTAAATATTCTACTTATAAAAGCCAAAAATCTTTCTTCACATCTAACCCTTAACAAGAAAATAAGGATATTTATGTGATTGATGTTGATTATGATCAATATTACATCAATTCCCAATACGTAAATGTGACTAAGGTCAATTATCGACGTAAAAAATCCCATAAAGATCCCATCACCAAACCTTAGAAACCATATTTTGAAAAGAAAATTCTCAAAGATACTAATACTAATCACTTATATTTGGAAAGCAATGAGGAGCCACCTCCTCCCTATAAACCTCCAACGACTTCTCTTCCTCCTAAACCTATTGTACCTTATAAGCTTCATGTTGGTTATTCTTATTTAAAAACCCATTGTAAATTCTTAAAAGAATTTAACTCTATGCCTTACAAAATTCCTCTCATGGATTTAATTTGTACCTCTCCTTATCATCATAAGTTCCTCATGAAAAAAATTCAAGGAATTGAAGATCCATATCATTTAGAAGAGGAACCATCTTCTCTAGAACCTAAAACAACCAAAATGCATACTACTAAATCCATTTGTCCTTATGCAAAACCTTTCATAGAGTTCCTCAAAGAAGACATGCTCAATGATGAAATCCTCTTCCAAGTCATTGATCCAACCCTCTTTATTAAAATAACCATTAATACCATCATCATTCACAAAGTATTAGTAGACGTAGGGTCTAGTATTAATGTGACATCTCTATATCTCATTCAACAACTTGGATATAATAAATATAATCTCAAAAAAACTCATTTGACATGTCATGATTTAAAAAAACTAATAAAAATCTATTTGGTTGTATTTGGATCCCTCTTACTATTGGACCCAAGACTATTCAAACTAAGATTATGGTCCTCAATTTATAATTATCTGATAATATACTCTTAAGACACCCATGAACTCATTACATGAGGGTCACCACCTCTTCCAAAAGCTAATGTATGAAGTTATTTCATAATAGGAAAAGGTATAAACATTAGGTCGATCCTAATCCATGGAGTATTCATTTCCTTAATCCTAAATTTCAATATCAAATTCCCACTATTCTGAAGATTAATAGTACTCCATTACTCAAATTCATCAATATGAATACGGATTTAGATGTCACTCTTGCTGATTATAATGATGATGAATCCAATGATTTGTAAAATACATGAAATAATACTAAGATACCTCCGTACATCTTAAAGTGGCTACCTACCTCATTATTACCTTGTGATAGTACCCTCCCTCTCATTTATGAGATCAACAATTTCCATCCTCCATGTAATGCCCACAAAGCATCTTATATAAAATATGACTTCATGTGTAACGATTAAATAGTGGAAAATTTATTTTAAGATCATTTAATCATGTCTCCACATAAATTCATAAATTTAAGCATCTCCCCTTTATAAGATCCTCTAGAGTCATAAACATGCACAATTTATTTAACTTATGATTATAACTACATGATGCCCTGATCTCTATCATGAGACTTAGATGTTCAACATTATCAAAAAAGTTTATCTTAAATACATGATTTCAACCATGATTTTCATACCATTTACATAGATTTTTTAATAAAATCTAAAGGTCATGAACATCCAATTAACTCTTCTCTTCTTGATACTCCTTGGGTGATTGAAAAAATCTTACCCCTCACATCTTTAAAACTTATGGAGGCTCTTATACCTGATACAACATCAGTTACTCTACCTAAAACTTATTCTATTAATGATTCTAATGATAAACCAATTAAATATGATCAGCATTCCTCTACAATTCCACCTACTCCTGAGATCACCCTTAATGCAAAGGTCATATATGTATGATAGATACATTCTGAATATCATCACCAAAGTGAAAAAATTAATTATATTAAGTTAGATGTGGAATATTAGGTTACTCTTCATATGCCACCAAGTGATGAATCCATCCTTGAACTTCTCCATGCTTGAGAACCTCAACTCCCTTGGAAACATCATAAACATGGGAATTTCAAGAAAAAGACCCCTCATTTTAACAACTTATTCAATACCATTGATCCTAAAACAAATCACCTTTCCTATCTTCTTAATGTGCCATATCATTTTCAAGATGGAAATGCTATTCTTATCTAAGAAACTACATTAATTGAATATGGCAGTCCTTCATGCCCTCGACCTATAATAGGCTCTAGATAACTCACACCAACTAAACATGATAACTTTAGTTTACTCTTTGATAAATATCAAGAGACTTTTACTTGGTCATAGAAGGACATGCCTAACATTGATCCTAGTATTTTGGTGCACAACATCATCAGCTATCTTGATGTTAAACTTGTGCAATAAAAACAACAAAAATTTCCCTCCAAAGTTTCTAATTTATGGCATAAAAAAATCATTAAACATTTAGATCCCAATTTTATAAAACCTATGGACTATTCAAAACAGCTCTCAAAAATTACCTTTGTTCATAAAAAATTCACAATGATCATTCACATTTGTATCAATTTCCATAACCTCAATCTTACTTATCCTAAAGACAAATTCCCATTACCTTCGATAGATGCCATCATCGATTCCACTACTAGCTATGAAATGTTATCCCTCATGGAAGGTTTTTAAGGATATAATCAAATTCATATCACTCCTAAATATCAAGACAAGATAACTTTCACTATATAATGGGTCACCTATTATTATGTTAAAATGCCCTTCAAACTCAGAAATGCCAAAGCTACTTATCAGTGGGTTATGAACTGCACTTTTCATGACCTTATCCATAATCTTGTGTAAATGTGGATGACCTCATATCCAAATATAAAACTCACAAAAGTCATATTTTTGATCTTGCTATCATCTTTGATCAACTTATCAAATATGAAGCTGGACTAAACCCCTAAAAATGTGTCTTTGGCATCACATTTGGTATATTTATAGGGTTCTTAGTCTCTTTTCTCAGTATTGATGTCAACCTTGCTAAGATCAATGTTATTGTCAACATGCTTATCCTTCATTCCATTCTAGACATTCTTACCTTGGAAAGCTTGGGGTAATATGATGATTCATCTCTGAAATGGCTTATCATATTTATTTTGTTAATTCCCTTCTCAAAAAAGGTAATGCTCTTAAATGGACTAATCCTTGTCAAAAAGAGTTTGACAATATTAAATTAATATTTTTTACATCCACCCACATTCTATCCACCCTATAATGGTTCTCCTTTAATATTTTACACTTCTTCCACACCCATATTATTTGGGGTAATTATTTCCCAATAAGATGATATTAGAAGAGAGTATGCCATCAATTATATCAATCGAGGTATCATTGATTATGGAAAATGTTATACAAATGTATAATGTGATTGAATCACTATCAAATTTTTAGATAAAATTCTCTGTAATTATATGCTTTATCAAAAAAATTATGTTATAGTTCATTTTTATCTACTCCATCACTTTTTTCTCAAAATCCTTTCTCCCTGGATACATAATTGACAAGTGGATGGTTCTTTTAGAGTGAATTTTGAGATATTTAATTAAACTACACATAAACATGCAATTTTAACTCAAAACATAAAACTACCTATTAGGAAGGATTATGGAAACAAATTAGAATTATAAGATAAATATTACTAAATCCCTTGTTTCATCTAACCTCCTTCCAAGATGTTCAAATGGATGGTTGATTGTTATGGACTCAAAATTTTGACATGGTGATGGCTTGATCATGGATTCAATGGATGCCTATGATTGAAGGATTAGATTAATATGGATATGTTATGGATTCCATGCTTGGTTCTAACAGAGGTGAGGATATTGTTTATATATAATGTGGAAGGAAGGATCAATGGTTGACATTGAAAGTTGGCTTATGGAGATCTAGGGTGGATAATTAAAAAGAATTAAAAATTCCTTAGAAGCCTTTGCATTTACAGGATTCTAGAGAGGATTATAGAATTAGAGGATTATATAATATTTTTAGGGACTAATGAGGATTAATTATGGGATTACATATGTATTAGGTGGGTGATTAGGGACTAGGGGTGTAGAAGAGCCTAAGAATAGGCTCGTAGGTGGGCCATGGGAATTTAAAATTCCCAAATAATAAATAAGATAGATTAGGATAAGATAATAGGGATCTATAATAATTAATGGAGTGGGATAAGACTATGATTGGTGATTCAAGAAATATGAGAAGGTCATATTAGATAAGTGACTAAGAATGGGATTAATTAGCAAGATAAATTAGATAAGTTGAATTAATAGAATTATTAGTGATGTTAAATGAAGCGAGCGATTTTAGATGCATATATTTTACCCCTTTTTGAATGGGAACTATGAGTAGAATAGAGTGGAAGGATTAATGGTATTTCAAATAAAAACCATGTCATGGATGATTGTTAGTTAATGACATTAGTGGATATGATGCCCCCTTGAGAGGACATGTGGAGAAAAATGAGATGGATGTCCACTCAAAAGAAGAAATGAGGGGGTGGGATGTGATGAATAGATAATGGTATGGGATGATAAATGTGAGATATATGATGGATAAGATGAGCTTATACTTTGAGAAATGAGCTATAGATTGATAATGCCCCTAGTAAAGACACATGCGCATGGAGTAGAGATGACTTTGTTAGGGTTGTTGACACATCCCAAGGGGGAATAAAACATAACATGATGATGATAGGATAAAAAAGATGAAAAATTTAGATTTATCCCAAGTAAATATGAATTTAAGAGAGAGACATTAGCTAAGATAAAAAATTATTTGATAATATTGATGATGGGTGTATCTCAAATCTAAATTGATCGATATGATGTATAGAGAAGAAATGATATGATTGAGTGACCAAAAGATATGACTGCATTACATCAAATCAATGAGCCATAATATGTTTAATCATGATTCCCCTAGCAAGGAAACATGAAAGGGAGTGATAATTGATTGACTAATCAATGATTGATGGAATAAAAGATTATGTTAGGAGTTTTTTAGGACTAATTGACAGGTGCTAGTGATTGACAAAAAGATTAAGGAGATGATTGTGATTATGGTGATTGATCAATAGATTGATTGATTGATTATTGAGATTATGGATTAAATATTTTGATGGATGCAAGATAAAAATATATGAGAGATGTGATGATGGATGAGGAGGAAATAAGTGTGAGTGGATGAGTTATCCTTGGGCACTAAAACGTGGCCAAGTGATACTTACACAGTCTAAAAAGACCTCAAGCCAATGTAGTTATAACTAGATGATAAAGGATAATTGATGGCATATAATAAGATGATGACGATGATTTATTATAAGTATATGACTCAGATGATGAGATGAGGATTATGAGGATAAAGTATTGGATGTTAGTCAAATAGATTGAGAGGATTAGATTATTGATTAGAAATAAGGATGAATATATAAATGATGAGGGTGTAGGTGATCAAGCCATCATATCTATCATAAATTTCATCATATTTTAATCAATCCATTAAATATAACATCTGGTAGTTTTCCCAATGATATAAGTATGACCAAGAGGACATGATGCAATTGTGTATGGGTAAATAGTAAACTCTGCATCATCAAGAGAACTTATAAGTTTTTATGACCTCATATCATCCTTTTTCATTAATAAATAGAAAAAAAGAGACATGATTCAAACATAATACAAACAATAGATATACATGAAATAAGGCATTGCAGCAAGCAAAAGAAAATAGACACACACAAGCATCTACATGCAATGTCACAATATTTTGTCAAATGATGGGATGAGTGATTGGGTGATGGGATGGGATAGGATGATCATATGTGATTTTGGACTTAGGATAGACTTAGATTTAGATTATACTAATGATGATGATTAGGGTGAGGACTTAGGTAGGGATATGGATGTGGAGATAGAGTAGGATTAGGATAAGGACTTAGATAAGGAGGTAGAAACATGAATAGGTGTGATAATTGGGGATGAGGTTTTGGGATGCTAGTTTAATCTAGAAATAAAACCTAATAGTTGTCAAAGGAGGTGATTTTTAAAATGTGGGGAAGTTTAAGATGACCAAGGGTTACCACAAGATAAAACCCTACAAGAGTCTAATCCAAGAAGAAGATTAAGAGATAATGGGATCAAATACCTTCCATACTAGCAAAATAATTATTAGATGTGTGTTATGTATGAAGAGAAAATGATAGAAAAGTGATGGGTGCCAGAATAAATTATTTTACAAGGTTGTGTGTGTTTCTAATACCTAGTCAAAAGGGGTGATGATGAATATATGGAGGGATGGGTGACCACTAGGATTTTATTCCAAGACTAAATGTTGTATCAAAATATGATGAACGGGAAAAAAGGAGATGGATATTAGATGATTGTTTGCAATGGTGATATGGATATTGGGATATATGTGATGGGTATTAGATGTGGTTTATAATGGTAAAGTGAATTTTATGATGTGATGGAGATGGATGAAACTAAGGGTTTAGACAAGACTCTATGGACTATTTTAGGCTTTTTCATTTTTAGGGTTTTTGGGAATATGTATATACACTATACAAATGGGGTTATTATCAAAGGGAATACCAAACCTGATAGCTAGGACAAATATGGATGGAATGATGGATGAGAGATAAGAGGATGAGGGTGAGGTGGAAAAGGGGATGATGAACAAGGAAGAAGGGACTAATGATTGTCAATGACCACATCATGATGGAACCAAATGATTAGTTATCTAAGTATCCATTAAAGGGTATGCCAAGATGATTCCAAAAAATTTCTCAAAACAACTTCCTCATCCTTAAAAAGGTCAAGATGGGAAGAAGGGAGGGACATAATAGGATGAATGATATGATGTTAGGTGATGTGTAAAAACAATGGATAGAGAGATATGAATGGATGGGATTATGTGGATGAAATGGACTTGTACCTAAGTGTTGAGGTAAAATGTGGATAATAGATTATTTTAACATGATGTCAAAAATTGGATTTCATCATGGTACTTGCCCAAGGCACTAGAAGACTAGTTTTCACCATTGGATGAATAATTTTTATTTTATTTTTATTTTTCTTTTTTTTAAATTTTTTTTCATGGTATCAAGCATCTTGATTTATTATATGTGGGTATGAGATGAAAGATGTAGACACTAGTTAGATATTTAACCAACACCTGTTCTAGAGATGTGTGATGTTAGGACCATGTAATTGCTACTGGATATATTAATGTCCATATGAACTTTAGTGAGTCTTGATGGTGACCACCCTAGATATCTAGACTAGGTGTCTTCATCACCCCCATAAGAGATGATGTTACCCAGGTGGGTGATGTGAGTCATGGATTGGATTAGGTCTAGATGTTGATAAGGGAGTAATACACTAAAATAGAAGGTAGGACTTGATGGGATTATGGGTTCATGATAGAATGATGTAATGGGTGATTGGGGATTAGGACTAGTAGTCACATACATCATTAGAGATGATGGAAATTCTACATTTGATTGGTGCCAATTGTTAAAGGACTATAGGAGAACTAAGACACTTGTACTTTGTGATACATCTTTGATCTGATCATTTGATGGATTATCAACCATGCTAATAGTGTTGTTGATATTATTTTGATTTTCTAACTAGATTTAACTTTAACTACCCCCTCATGCCTAATTTTGGGCTTCACCAGAGGAGATTAATTTTTGACTTTCATGATAAACTAGTGCTTGACATTAGGCTTCACTATGGAAAGACATTTTCTGATTAGGCTGATGAATTGATTTTTTTTAGTTTGACTTATAGGATCAAAGGTGATTTAAATATTATGATTAGATTTTAGAACATGGTCTTGGATATTTGTATTTGTGAGACATTTTATATTGTTCAAAGAAGGGTCCAATGACATATGTGACTATTCATCCCTATGGAGGGAGGTGATTAAATGATCATTGATGGTAAGAAAGGGGTGTATGATGAATGAAGGTGGTGGAAATGGTATGTTGAGGTAAATGAGGAGTGGTGGTGAGGAAACATGGTCTTCATAGGGGTTATTAGGAGACTCAATTTTGACATCAAAGAAAATCTCCTCAAGATTAGTAAAAGGATCACTAGAACTAGTTATAGTATATGCATCCCAAGTAGGATTAGATTCACTCTAGAAATATTCAATAGATAAAGCATGTAAGATTTTTGTTATGATTTCATCATCCTGGTTAGGATCCACAAATAGGCCTAGTAATAAATTAGAGGTATTTGGATTAGAGATATCCTCAAAAAAATAGGCATTATCATCATCTACTACAATATCGATGAAGGATGATGTTTCTAATGAGGAATTTGATTTGGATACTAGTGTTGAGCATGATCTTGATGAAGATAAAACTCATGTTGGATTTGATGTACATAGTGTAATTCTATAAGTAGAGAAATGATTATTCACAATTGACTTATCAACATGGAGTTTCATAAATTATGGGTGAGGAGAAGATGGTAAGGGGAAAATGGATTGGACAAAGATAGGCCCATGGAAGGATTATGAGGGAATGGAGGACTAGGCTCATGGGGAATAGACTCATGTTTGGTGGATGATTTGACAAAGATGGGGGCATCATGGAAGAGGGATGCGATGTATTAAACTTAGCTTAGAAGGGGAAGGGATTTATCATGATTAGGAATGAAATCTTGGCATTCCTCTTCTTATTCAGTGATGGATATAAGTTTATCTAGTTTATCCTCAATTATTATGTCACAACAATTGATAAGGTCTTGGACATAGTCTTGGAAATTACAACATTGATTAATGGTATGCCCCTAGGTTTAGTGATATGTAAAATATTGATTATCTTTATACCCAGATGACTTAGGCTTAATGGGATCAAATTTTTTATGGGTAGATAGACCATCATGTTTGCAATGACTAGTTATTGGAAAAGGGTTTCCAAAGACATAGGAAGGGGAGTATAAGGACCCTATTTACTTTGTGATTTAGATGTGGAAGAATTAGACTTTAGATTATATGGTTAGTGACATGAAAAGGTTGATGGACTAGTAGTAGATGAGATTTCCAAGACTAGATTCCCTTTGCTAGTTGTAGTCATATAAAATATAAAAATTATTAGCTTGACTGTGGATTGTGACACCCAACCCATATGTCCCTCTTTCATGCTCTCATGACCCTTGTAGACACCTTATTGCTTATTCCCAATCATCCATATAATTCTGAGACTTAATTTCAGCTCATTCAAGCTACATTTCCTATGATAATTTCATCCCCATAGGTCTTGTACCTATAGGACAATAGTGCCCAAATTGGACTATAGCATTGGACCCTAGGGTGTCCATTTTCAATGCTCTTATCCAATTGCATTTTTAGCTTCAATAGTCACTTCCTTCCAGTTCCTATCCTTATTCTTGTTAGCCTAACATGAATACATTTGACCCATGATTAATAGATATCTATAAAATCCCATTCAAAGTCTATTTATAAGAGGTTGGCAAATATTAAAAAATTAAGCAAGAATAAAAGCAAGACCATTGAGGCAAACTTCCCTATTTTATGCATACAACCATCCAATATAGCTACAAGCATATCCAAATCCTCACACCAGTCCCTATCCACCTCAAGCACACCTAGTTTAGCATTTTTGCATCTTCATAATAGTATTTCACAAAACAAATCAAGTGAGAGAACTACATATGGATTGATCCCTCTTTAGAGTATTGGTATGTAGGTAACATGTCCATAGAAGGGATGTGGATTTACATTAAGTGCATATTACACACACTAACCCCCCCTTATTTCTCAATTTTGATCAAATCATGATGAAGTCTAGGGTTTGAAGACAAAATAAGCTCTATAATGAGTTTCGTAGAACTTTATCAGTCAAATTTTCACATGTAGGCTCACACAGGGACAACGAACAAAACCTAGAAAACTTAGGTCTCTAGGACAACAATGGAAAAAAGAGGACTATAATGTCTAACCTTAGGGTGTCCTATTTTGACACTCCTATCTTTTCACAACATAAAATATAAATCCTAATTTGTGATACTATCCCATTCTTGCATAGTAAATTCCAAACCCTATTTGAGTAGTTTAATCCTATTTTAAGCTAAGTCTTATTTTCTTGATATTTATTATTATTTATAGAAAGGTTAAAAATATAGTTAAATTATAAAAATTAGTAGCTAAATTATTGCAATATTATTTATTCATTTCCTATTCAGACTTTTACTAAATTAGTAATAATACTCCAATATTTCCAAAATAGTTAAATCATTTAGTGAACCTGACTTACTTCATTTGCACATAAAAACTTAAAAAAACCTAGGGTAAATTCCTTACTGATTTTTTCAATATTTTTTTGATTTTTACCTACATATTTAAATAAAAAATTCACATTACATTTTAAAATTCCTTAGTAATTTTCAAAAATATTATTTTTCAAAACTCTAGTTGCATATACTAGGTCCCTTTGTTTGCATGAGGTATCACCTTACATCTAAAATTAGATTTCACATAATAACAACCATGGATCTCACTTATTTACACATATTTCTCTCATTTCTTGAAAATAATAAGGAGACCATACTCGGTCCTATCATGTACATGAACAATGAAGTTTACCATGTGTTAATGCAGAGCTTCATTCTTTCCCTTTCATGCTTACTTTTCATAATATGGGGTGATATAAAGAAAGTTATTGTTAAACATAATGAGATCCCTCACCTTCAAAGAAATGTTTACTTGAATTTAATACAAGGTTTCATTACTTTATTTATATCTCTCATATGGAAAAAAATTCAAATTGATCTTGTTAAACACATTAGAAATATCATAGCACACATCAATGTTTTTTATGCATTCGTGCACAATTTCATGCTCTCTATCCCTTGATTTGTATCTCTCATATGGAAAAATTTTCAATTTTATCTTTCTAAACACATTATAAATATCATATCACATGCCAAAGTTCTTTATGAATTAATGAAAAACTATCTCTCATGTGGAATGCTCTATAAACATATTATTATTATACAAATTATAACTCCAATTTCATGCATTTAATTTCACATCCATGACTTCTACCTAGGTGCATATAACTCATTGGATAATTTTTAGTATTTTTCTATCACTATTAGACATAAGAAAATACTAGTGGGTATATTTATCCCTCCTCCCTTCAAACTTGGTATTATAACTCTTATCCTGCACCTGCTACCAACTCTATGCCTATAATAGATCATGTGGTACATGTTATCACCCAAGTTTATGAAAATAGGTATGTTGATTACAGCCATGGATATAGATTTATAACTTAGGTTATCACCCCTTCTGATACAATTTTAGTTCTCAATCTCCTTCAATAATCATGTGTTTACAAAGATGTGTTATATGCAACCCTTCACAATACTAAAATTCATATTTCTCCTGAACCAGCTTACATTGACTCTATCTTGAACAAAATGAAATGGACTAAAGAGAATATTTCCTTTGAGAAAGAGGATTTATCCCCATGACACATCATTGAACAACATATTATAGACACCTAAATCTAGCCATTGATAACCTCCAATTAGGCTTTTGACCAATTTCCATCAAAATACTCAATTTGGCTTAAAAATACTAAAACACACTAAATGATGTGAAACTAACATATTCAAGTGCTAATTTTGGCCAGAGTATCATTAAATGGGGAAATGCAATTTATGGGCTAGCTATCTTTGATCAGATCATTTTGAGTCAAAATGATAATTTTGCACTTGGGTGTCGTGGATTACTCTTTTCTATCAAATTTATTATAGGACACATGTGCCTTTGCTATTTTGAATTGACAACATCCTAAATGGGATAATGGTTCCATCACATCCTAATTCTAATCTAGTCAAATTTTAGACCAATAACAAAGCATTATGATCAATTTGAGTAAATTGTGCATAAAGTGCTTAATCATGCTTAAAAACTAATTAAACCAAATTAGAGCCTAATTAAGAATTCCATGAAAACTTGTTGAATAATTATTTTTAGAAATGAATATTAAATATATACATCATCAGGTGACCTCATTTATTAGATAGACATCCCTAGGCCATAAATGCCACAAATATCAAGATTCATGCCTCCCATGCCTATTCAATGCCCCTCTATCCTAAATATTAATGGGGATATTTGTAGATTGAATTTATTATTTAGATTTATACTTAGCCACACATCTCAATCTTGAGATGGATGGTTCAAGTTTATTCTAGCCATTTTCTAAAATATATAAATAGAGAAGCCATGAACATCATTTCTAAGCTATTTTGGTGTGAAGTTATTATGCTCAAATATCTTCAAGAATCTTAACTTGTGCAAAGTTACCATACCAAATTAATTCCAAAAATCTCTCACATGCTAAAGTTATATTGCTAAATTGATTTCAAAGCTTCATGCAAATTAGTGTTATAGTTTCCAAATATTGAGCCAAGCCAAAGCCACAAGGTACCAATGATAAGAGGAGATATCCAAGCCTCCTTTCATGAAGACTTCATGAGCACAAGCTGATCAAGCCACTACTATAAGATAATTTGGAGCATTTAAGGGAGGTGAAAGATTTTTTCTCTTTCATATTTTAGTTGTGTTTCCATTTTAGTATTGTTATGTAATCTCAACCAAGTAATTAGGCCTAGAGATGTATGTTAGATAGTGTGTTGATTTTTCAATTTGATTTCAATTTATCATTAACAAGATACTAACACCTCTCTTGAGTCAAATTCATAGTTCATATTTTAGCATGCCTGGTGGGACAAGACACATCCCAAATATGAAGGAGAGCATGAGGAAACTTTAAAATTTTAATTTGGATTTTTAAAACTCTCTCTAAGTGATTTTATAACTTCATTTGGCATGATTTTATCTTCACAAGTTTACACAGGCAACCGTCGACAGTCAAAAGAACCACCGATGGTTAAGTAAACTATTGATGGTCATTTTAAACAATTGATGGTCAAGTGAAACCATCACCGGTTAGGTATAACTGTCAATGGTCACTGTCTTTTTCTTGACTTGAGAGCTGTCAATTTAAAATGCTTGGTTTGGGGTCATCCAGAATCCATTTGTGATGTTTTCTTAAACCACATATTCTCTCTTAATGTTTCATAATATGACATTAGTTTAGCTTCAAGTTTCATATATTTTTCACAATATTTTGAAAATAGTTTTAAATATTTATAATCTAACATATTTGCTTTTGGGGTGATGCCTTAAGGGTAGACAAGTAACAGATGGACTTAGAATTTGTTAAAACATGTTTTAGATTATCTTTTACATGCTTTTAAAATGAACTAGGAACTTTGTTTTAGTACTTAATGGAAAATTTAAGTGCTTAAAATAAATGTTTGATAGTTAGCCTTTCAAAATTATAACTTAAGACCAAAGGGTCAAAAGAACACTACCACATCTTTCATTTGGGTTTTAAAATTGAACATACTTGTCAATTTAATTAAAACTTGTTTAACAAAGAGAAGGTTTGTGCATATATGCTCTTCTATTTTTCCCTTTTAGGGAACCCTTGGAATCAAAAGTATCATTCTTATTGCAAAAATCCTAGTCCAAGGCATAGAAATAAAGTCAATGAAAGCACTCCCAAAAAATCATAATAGTATTGGGTGATCTTGACATGAACCTAAAATATTTTTATTTTATGTTTTTTTTATTTTCATGCAAACTTGGATTGTGAGGGTGACGTTAGTACCTCCCATGAGTTCTTTAGGGAAGCCTTGACCTAGGGTTGTACTTCTCGACATTGACTTCACCCACTCCCACTAGGATCAGAAGATTTGAGTGGTTAAACCACCTTCTACCATTGGAGTGCACATGGGATGTATATGTACTTTGGACATTGCACTACATTGAGAGAACAATAGGATGTAGTGGTTGCCAAAAAAACAAGACCTTTTTACATCAAGCCAAGTGCCATTGACACCAATTTTTTGTGCTTTTCTTTTGCATCATTTGACATCAAAGCCATTATGTAATTTATTCCCCTAAAGACATTCAAAAACCAATTAGTTTTAGTCAACCCCACAATGTCATACCCTTTCTAGGATTTGGATGATTATACTTAGAGTATTTCGATCATTTTTACTTGCTATGTTTTGAGACTAAAACATGATTGTTTGTTTGTAAACCATGCCAAAATTAATTTGTTTATACGTCACTCTTTGGTCTAAAGAGGAATTATGATGGCCATTTTACACCATAGTTGTGCCTTGAAATGTTTTCTAAACTTATTTGTGTGTGTGTCATTTGAGTTGCAAAGGTAGTATTACGCTATCAAAATCATATCAAACCATTTTACCTTTGATTTTTTTGAAACATAACATGGATCACATAATTTGAGCATGCTTACACCATTAGGCTGCTCAATGTATTTCAATACTTGTTCACCATTACAACTAAAACCATTTGTTTCAAACCATGTCACATCAGTCACTTAGACCTCGTTTATGTGTCATCATGCTATCCAATTTTATCTTGCTTGTTTGGTAAAATCCTTGTTTTCAACATTGAGTTTTTAATTAACCTTGTCAAGTTTAGATTTAAACATTGATTGATTTCTATTTAGGCCTTAATTCATGGGTCTGATACATAGATATTTCTCTTTTGGGTTGCATAACTTTGGTTAATTGATTACCCAAATTTGAAAACTATTCATGGTTTGTTTTTTGCAAATGACTATGCTTATCATTGTTTATGCTTTTATTTGGGAGAACACAACCTTTCTTCAAAGAGCCTTTTGTCTTATTCCTTATGCCAATTGATCATGCTTATGTTTAATCCCATGTGTCGAGTCCATGTCAAGGTTGTTTCTAAACTTGTTAAGTTAAATTCACATGCTTGACCTTTTATGTGTATGACATTTGACATTAGATGTTTAACGTTTGACTATTTTATGCCAAATTTTATCACAAACCATGTTGGAGATACAAATCCACTTTCAAATCATTTTTAGAGATATATATCCACACTTTTGACCAAGTTTGAACAATTTGTCTTTTGGACATAGTTTTTTAGAGTTTGTAGAAGTTAGCCTTTTTGTTTCAAAGCTTTCATAATTTATGAAAATATGTATAGCTACACTTATGGTGGAGTCATGTACAATCCAACTTATAATAGAAGGGTTGCACATAATCCTACTAGGAACCCGTATAGATAAATATTTTCTAAGGAGTTTTATTATTCTCCATACAATACTCCATATGGGGAACATAGTCAAAAATCACAAAATCCAAATCAAATTACCAATTGGGATGATATGATTTATGAGAAGGATTTTGAAGACCCAACTACAGATAATGTATTTTGGGATATGAATCCATACCGTCTCTATGATAATTAGTACATGGAATAAAGTCAAGAACCAAATTATGATCCAAATTAAGATTGGAATGATATGGTTTATCAGGAGGACTTAGATGCTTTGACTTGTGCAAGCAATCAAATTCCATGACATCCTTTTTTTTTTTTTCAATCATCGACTACCTCTAACCCTCCTTTGGATTGTACAAGCTATCAAGCTCTATAATATCCAAGGAATAATATTACCATTCCTAGACCTCATGCTTAGGACTATGCGAGTAACCAAGCTCCACGATGCCCAACCATTTCTATGCCAGAACCTCATCCTTTGGCTTGTGTGAGCAACTAGGTTCCACAACACACTTTTATCATTCCAAGACCTAGTCCTTTGACTTGTGTGAATAATCAAGCTCCACACCACCCTATCATTACCATCTCAAGACTTTATCCTTTGGCTCATGTGAACAATCATGCTCTCCGATGCTCTACCATTATCCAACCATAGGCCATTCCTCCTACATTACTAATCCCATCCAAACCTCAACCAATCCAATCATTCAAGTACCAATTTGTGTTCAAAACTAGCATTTTTTAACTCATTAAAAACCAAGGCCAAGAGAAGCAACCAATCCAATATGTTTTGTTGAACCAAAAATTTGTGATAAGTCAATCTGTGATGAAGCACCTATTGATCCGATACTAGTTGTCAAAGAGTCTCACTCTGACAAGCCAGTCTTTACTGAGTCACTTTTTAATGATTATATCCACCTTTGGGAAAATCATTACCTTTACCATGTTCCTATTTTTCAAGAGCCTCCCTTTGATAAGCTAGTCTCTAAAAAGTTCTCTTGACTTTTTTCCCATTGTAGAGGAGTCTCACTTTGACAAACCAGTCTTTGTGGAGCCCATCATGCCATTATAGGTTGTTACTTATCCAATACCAAGAATTCAACAAGACATCATTGAAATAAAGTACCCATTATATGAAGAATCAGAGGTATAGTCAAGTTTTACTTTTGGATTGACATCAAATTTAACATTAGAATCTAAATCAACATTAGTCTCAACATCAAATTTAGAGTCCCTTGAGTCAGAATTAGATTCAAAAGAAGAATATGTTCATGGCTATTAAAACATTGGTTACACATGCCTCAAAAATAAATTTGAATACATTTGTGATCCTTCTATAGTTTTTGAGGATGAACACTTTAGCTTTGACACAAGTTCTCCTAGTATCTTTAATGAGGATTGTGAAGCCTCTCCCCATTCCATTACAATTCCATATGCCATTATCCTCAACTAATATAGCCATATTATTTACATTCCATCTCCCAAAAGTGTTAATTGGGATTGACAAAATCATACTTTATTAAATTGCATCCATGGTGACATAGCAGTTAAAGAAGAGCAAGGAGGCCAAGACCACATTTATGTAGCAGAAGAACACTTTCCTAGTGAAACCTTTTTAGAGGTGCTAGGGGACACACAAAGTTCAACCTTGGCATCTCATAGTGAAACTTTTTTGGAAGCATTAGAATAAAATCAAAGTCAAAAGTCAATATTCCTTAGTGAAACCTTCTCAGAGGTGCTATGGGACAATCAAGATAACTTCATTGGTGAAAATCTCATCAAAACACTAATAGATGAGCATGAAATTTCTTCACTACTTGATGAAAGATAATATCAAAGATCAAATCAAAATAGCTTCCAATCTATAGCCTAATTAGATGGTAGTTACTCTCAAGATCAAACAATAAAAAAATATGGTGATCTTATTGAGAGAAAAAGTCTTTAGCCCCACCACAACCATAGTTATGTTGAATCTGGCATCAACAACATTATGTGTGACTGAAAGTCTTGATCTTTATTTATTTCCACACCACTACACATTCCATTATCATCCACCATTATATTTCACAAATAAACCTACCTTCCATTATTTATCCCTATTTACCATCCACAACTGCACTTTTTTTATATAGGCTACAAAGATACATTGTCTCAATGTTTAAAGGACTCAAAATAATTGACCAATAAAGATTAGAAAAGCACTCTTGACAGCTAGATCTATAGTTAATTATTGATAGAGTAACTATTTAAATGAGGTGTGGGGTAAAAATTAACATGACTAAGTATTATGTTTGTATCATTTTTTGATCAGGACATGCATTTCCACTTCAACAAGAAAAATAGAATCATATGACATTTATCATACCTAGGCTAAAAACATGTACCATACAATTTCATTGCTATTATTTCCTATTTGCCATTATTGCATACCCAACCATTCATGCCATCACTTGGGGACAACCCTCTCAACATCCTTATTTATCATTCTACCATCCTACCAGCCCATCATTATCCTATAGCAAAACCATACCATCTTATCATTCCATTCTTATCTAGACCAAAGCCTTTTTTTAGCCATCCTACCCAATCCTATTTTGATCTTGGTTCTTTTGGTTATTCTTGCACTTTTTGTGAGGGGATTTTGATCAAGTTTCAACTCTTATCAAATTTGTATTTACAATGATAGTCTATGAAAGTAGTGTGACAATTGATCTAGTAAGGTATCTTTCATTTTCTATCATGTATCAAGTTTTTTTATGTGAGCCAGATTATAACCACCTATGGGCAAATCAGTGTCTCACTAGTCTTACTACTAATTATAACCACCTATGAGAAAATTAGTATCATTAACCTATGTCATTGTATCCTAGTTATAACTACCTATAGGCAAAATAGGGGCAACATTTATTTATAATGCATTATCACATCACCTTACCATCACTATTTTCATTTTCTTGGCCCTTTACCAGATTTGAGAACTTTTTGGGACCTAGTTAGTTTTTCTCCACCTTTTGTGTTGATGGAATTGCTATGACTTGAGGTCATTTTAGGACTATGTGGGTCATGTTCAATTCATGTTGAGGTCACCTCAGTCCCCCTTTCTATATGCTCTCATCATTTATGTGTGCAACCTAAGTCAAATGTTCTCATCATTTTGTGAGTAGGTATCTCATCATTACCTAATGAGTTGAGATACCTCAAAATACCAAAAATAGTTGTCCTATCTAAGCCTAGTTAGTTATCTTTGATCTACCTTACTGGAGCATGGTCATTTTTAGGATGATTTCTTTTGCTTTCATTTTCAAGATTTCTATTTGTTTATTTATTTCAAGTTGTTTATTTGTTTATTTTTTTATTTGTTTGTTCACTTGCCTATTTGTTTTCTTTCAGCACTATTGTCTTGACTCGGTCTATATGTATGTATTGGGTGATTATTTACACACATTATTCTTGAGTCTATCCATATTCATACATCAACATTATCATCATGGTTTTTATCATTGGTACATTATTTTTAAGTGTTTATTGGATCAAGAGTTAGTCCTTATGTATATTTTTGCTAAGTCTTCAAGGTGTTATATCATGATGCTTACCATCACATGCTATAACAAAAATTAGCTTCTAGCAGTCTATAATCAATGTAGCTAAAACAATTTATCCTTGGTACCTTGGAAAATCCTTCCACCCTTGATAAAATCAACCCATTGACCATTCTAGTTGTATTATTTCTAATAAGGATAAACATCTCCTCATTGGTAGGTATAATTGACTCTTTTCTATTGATTAAATCTTATTCTTTTATTCATCTCTTTCATCACTTTGTGCTTGATCATCTTTAATCTATATTCTAGGTTATATCCTTGAGTTATGCTTACTAAACTACCCTAACTAGGGCACAATCATCTTTAGCCAATCTAGGTCCTCTTAATGATTGTAAATACATATGGGTAAATCATTATTTTTACTTTTATTCTTGATTATAACCACCTTTGGGCAAATTAGTAATATTTTTTAAATCAATGCATGCAAGCATTTTCTTGTTTAGATTAATCTCAACCACAGGTTAATTCCACATTTATTCTTGTTTTTTTTAAAGGACCATCCATAAACAAATGTGATGGCCACTCCCTTGAGGGGGCATCATCATAGGCTTCCCAAAACCATTTGGAGCTTTGTTCTTCAACCATCATCTTCTTTTTGGCATACAAGCCTTTTCTCACTATTTGAGAATATATTACTTTTGCCTATGTTTGCAACATCTTTCTAAATAAGGGCAAACTGTAGACACCTAAATATGGCCAATGATAACCTCCAATCAGGGTTTTGACCATTTTTTTATCAAAATGCACAATTTGGCCTAAAAACACTAAAACATGCTAAATGATGTGAAACTAACATATTAAAGTGCTATTTTGCCTAGGAATTATGGGGCACAATACTTAATAACATTGGTATTGAATGGGTTTATAATTTTGACCTTAAAGAAGTAATCTTCAACTGGAATCCAACCTTCACACATCCTTGGCTTATGGAATTATGGAAACAAACACTACCAAGTTTGAGCTAGATTTTATGGAAAGAGTGCAACCACAAAATTTTGAGGGACACTGCTATCAATGCATCTCAGGTGTTTCACTCCTTTGTTAAGACCATTATGGAAAGTGTCACAATAGCTCATATTTGTGCTATGGAGAAACCCCTATCTCAAATTTAAAACCAAATTGTAGCCAAATGGAAGGTTTTAAACCAGATCCCTAGGTATAATAAGTCCAAAATGCTACAGAGACTAAATACTAAATGGATCCCCCCAAATCCTAACTGGATGAAACTCAACTTTGATGGGGCATCCAAGTCAAATGGTAAAGCTAGTGGAGGAGGAATTATAAGGAATGATAAAGGATGGATGACTGATGTCTATGCTGGTGGAATAGGATGCTAGAGCAACAACCATGATGAAGAAATGGCTCTACTATTGGGGGTTAAAGTTGGCTATATCCCTAGGAATAAGGAACTTGAGTATACAAGGAGACTCTAAAATGGTCATAGGTGTAGTTAATAAAGCATCAAATGTGGGAATTAATATAAAAGACATCATTATAGATATTCAATTTTTTTTGCAGAAGTTCTTCAGAGTAGAGATTTCCCATATTTACAGAGAGGGAAATAGGGTTGTTGATGCTTGTGCCAACCTTGGTCAGCAATTTTCAGGTTGGAGGGTGTGGTGACAAGGTGTTCATATTCCCTTAAACATTAGGGATATTATTCAAAAGGAGATGACTTGTCAATAATGAGGTGCATTTATGACAAGGATAGCTCTTGAAGGTGGTCCATTTGGAGAGGGTCATCATGGATTTTAGAACTTGATAACCTTGGTACTTGTTTCACAATCACTCATGATTCATTGTATCATGAGGTTGAGGCACGCAGGTCTCATTATGAAAATCAATAGGAAATAATTTCCAAGCATGGGAGTAGATAATGTCATCTCTATAGGGTATTTCAAATAATGAGCCATCACATCTTCATTATGCATAAACGAAAACAAGGGTTAGCAACCATTTCAAAGCTGAAGACTGAATTTAGGAACTTCATGGTTTGGGTCTACAAATACAAAATGGGAGGAGACCGTATTCAAATAGAACCAATCTCCTGTTTTGAATTCAAGGATAATTTGGTGGTTTGGCATTATTTTAAAGAAGGGGTAATCATCCCATATCTGGAAAGGCTTAATGGATTCAATGAAAACTTGTTCAAGTAATTTATGAGATCTTAGTTAAATAGGCAGGTCACAGTGGGCAGAATTAGTTTTGAAATCTTCAAAAAGGTGATTTTTATGGCCATGAGAATGACCATGCAAGGAATAAAACTTTAAAGGAAAACAAAAATTATGGATCTTGTAAGCCACAAATTATTTCTGGGTGAGGGAGAAGAACTCGTCCCGTATCAAGGAGGATTTGAGGGCGCTAAACTTTTAGAGCCATGGGATGGAGTGTGATTCATTCTCATGAAGTACTTCATGCTCGAAGGTCGATTTACCAGGTTCTATAATTACCACCTCCCTCTATTAAAGCACTTCAAGTGTAATGTTATTATTAGTTTCCCTTTTTACCTGCTCTCCTCTTTGGAACACTCTGTCCTTAGGGTGAGAGTTAAAATGTCTAAGAAGCTAGATATGAACCCTTTTCCCCTACACCAGGGACTAATTTTCTACTTATACAACTTTCACTGAGCCCTAGAGCCATCCAGGACTATTAGAATTGATAGTGGAGACATTCCTTCCAACTTGGTGTTTGGTGATGCTATTGATGAGTCTTATTTTTCCCCTGCTTCTACCAAAAAAATATGTTTCTTTCTCCACCCTAGAAGAGATGTTTGTTGACACCCCCGACTCCTTTAGGAGTAACAAGGGTAAGAAGAGAAAGGTTGATAAAGAGGAAGAGAATATTAGAGAGACCATGAAGGGGACCCACAAAAATCTAGGTAGGGCCACAGGGGGCCAAGGTGGTAAATCTTATAAGTCTTCCAAAATTAATAAGAAAGGATTCTCCTCTAGATTTCAAAGGTTAGGGTGGATTTCTGGTAAACTCACCCAAAAGGCTAGACTGATTGATTACTTGAAAAGTGCTTCAGAGGAAGCAACCCAGGAGGAAGAGTCTAAAGAGCTAGAAATCTAGGAAATTTGAGGACATTAGAGGGAAGCAGGAGACTAGGGATTTTGAGGTTACTGAGGAACATGGTGCTGACACTATGGAAACTACTAAAAATAAGGGGAAAATGTATGTCAAGGAAGCTGGTGAGGAAATAGAGAATGAGATTGATTAGAAAGCTAATATTGGGGCCCTGAAGGATCATATTTAGAGGCTAGAGCAAAATTTCACCAAGGGACTCTAGAATACAATTCTCCTAAACATGTCTATGCTAAAATAGGTGGGTAATACTGGGCATGCTGAAAACATGGAGAATACTAAGAAACTTAATGATCTTAACAAATCAATGTTATGTAAGGAGAGTCCTCTCTGACTCTGGGCTTTCTATTTCTTGTGTTTTGTTTTTGTGTCTGTTGTTTCTTGGCTAGTGCCATCATCTCTCTGAAGACATATTTTGTTTGATTGCCTTCTTGTCTTTTTTGCTCTGTTAAGGGTTTGACCCCTAGTTTTCCACCTTACCTTATCAAAAACATATTAAAGTGCTGATTTTGGCCAGAGTATCATTAAATGGGGCAATGTAATTTATGGGATATCTAACTTTGATCATATCATTTTGAGTTAAAATAACAAATTTTCACCTAGGTGCTTTAGATTGCTCTTTTTTTATCAAATTTATTATAGGAGACACATGCCTTTGTTATTTTTCATTGACAACATCCTAAATAGGATAATGGTTCCAATGCATGTAATATCGTATCCTAATTCCAATCTAGTCAAATTTTGGACCAATAACAAGGAATTATGATCAATATGAGTAATTTTTGCACAAAGTGTGTAATCATGCTTAAGATCTAATGAAACCAAATTAGAGCCTAATTAAGAATTCCATGGAAAATTATTGAATACTTATTTTTAGAAATGAATATCAAATATCTACATCACTACGTGACCTCATTTCTTGAGAAGACATCCCTAGGCCATAAATGCCACAAATAAAAGGATTCATGCCTCTCATGCCTCATCAAAGCCCTTCCATTCCTATCTAATGCCCCTCTATCCAAAATATTAATAGGTATATTTTTGGATTGAATTTAATATTTGGATTTATCCTTAGCCACACATCTCAATCTTGAGATGGATGGTTTAGGTTGATTCTAGCCATTTTTCAAAATCTATAAATAGAGAGGCCATGAACATCATTTTTAAGCTATTTTGATGCAAAGTTATTATGCTCAAATATCTTCAAGAAGCTTAACTTGTGCAAAGTTATCACACCAAATTGATTCCAAAAATATATCACATTCCAAAGTTATAATGCTAAATTAATTCTAAAACTTCATGCAAATTAGTGTTATAATGTCCAAATATTGAGCCAAGCCAAGCTAAAGCCACAAGGTGCTAATGAGAAGAGGAGATAGCCAATCCTCCTTTGATGAAGACTTCATGAGCACAAGCCGAGCAAGCCACTACTACAAGATAATTTAGAGCATTCAATGGAGGTGAAAGATTTGTTCTCCTTCATGTTTTATTTGTGTTTCCATTCTAGTATTGTTAACTAAGCTCAACTAAGTAACTAGGCCTAGATACGTATGTTATCTAGTGTGTTGGTTTTTCAATTTGATTTAATTTTATCACTAAAAAGATACTAACACCTCTCTTTAGTCAAATTCCTAGTTCACACATATACCTCTATATATTTAGTTAATAATTAATGATGTAGGGGTAAAAATATTGTTAGTTGATAATGGTTTATGACTCAAGATTTGAAACTTTTATTTTATTAAATATCTTAATATACAACCTCATGATCTAGACCATTATGAAATGAACATTAGATGTTTTGACAACATTCCATGAAAATTCATGGGTCAAATAACACTCAATCTTACTTTGGGACCTAAGACACTGCCAACTACTTTCCATGTCATTCCAAATGACCTCAATTATAATTTATTACTTGGTCAGCCTTGGATTCATGATATGCATGTAGTCCCTTCTACACTTTATGCTTGTCTACAATTTAGTCACAAAGGATACATCTACACATGACCAATAGATAATGAACATTTTAAATACTTCCAAGTTGTTGAATCTCCATATAATTATATTATATACTTTAATCTCAATAATATACCTATACAACCCACTACTCATAGTGCACCCTTGGACCATGCAACACATCAGACATTCCAACTTCTATAATAGCACCAACACCAAATCACTAGGTTACTTCCCCTTTTACACTTAAATGTCTTAATAAGATGGGATATCATGGTAAAGGTATTGGAAATAACAAATAAGGAATCAACAATCTTATCAAGGCATCCACACAACATGGAAAGTAAGGGTTGGGATATCAGCTTACCCTTCATGATAAAATTTCTTCTACAGCTTCAAAGCATATAAAGTGTTGTCCACCAATTACACCAATAGACCACACCATTAATCATACTTCAACATTATCATTGATCTATCCTAACTTCATTGATGATATGGTTTCACCAGATATGTTCACATTAGATGAATTCTCCAATGATGAATCCATCTTAGAAATTTTTAGGACATATGAGGACCTCCCATCTTGCTATCAAAGAAATAAATATCATCATCACACAAATTCCCACACATAATTCGGATAAAATCTAGATTCTCCCCAAGACATACTAGTTGATTCAAATGATACTATTCCTAAAACCCCATACACACTAGATCAATCCACATTGCTTAAGTAAATAATTAATTTAAATTTTAGAACCAATCAGGGTCCCCACATTATCTTCTTAGTCATTTACCTATGAAAATAAGAGGATATAGATATTCATCAAACTTTAAAATATTTTATAGAACTCTTTGTTTGGTCTTAATTAGATATTCTAGGAATTGATACATCTATAATATTTCATTAGATTCTCATATACTGAGATGTTAGACTAGTTAAATATAAAATTTGAAAAATGCATCCTAAGGTGGGTCTCTTAGTCAAAGACAAGATCCAACACCTCTTAGATGTTGGCTTCATTCGACCAGTAGCACACCCTAAATGGGTTTCCATTTAGTCCCTATGGTCAAGTCCAATGAAAAAATTTAGTATTGTTCTGATTGTTGAGGTTTAAATAAAGCATGGCCAAAAGATGATTTTACTTTACCTAAATTGACATGGTAGTAGATTCCATAATTGAGTATGAAATTTTATCATTTATGGATGGATTTGCAAGATACAACCAAATCAAAATCACTAAAGAAGATCAAGAGAAACATATTTTACAACACCATGGGGCACATTTTGTTACATTGTCATGCCTCATGGATTAAAAAATGTTAGAGCCACATATCAATGTACTCTGATGCATATTTTTAATGCCTTGATTCACCTTACTATCAAGGATTATATCGATGATACATTAATTAAATCCAAACAATGACAACATCGTGCTATTGATTTATGAAATATCTTTCAAAGACTCAGGCATTATAATGTTTCATTAAACCCAAAGAAATATGTGTTTGGAGTTACATTAGGTAAACTCTTAGGTTTCATTATTTCTTACCTTGGCATAAAGGTTGACCCTAAGAAAGTCAAAGCAATTATCGACATGCCGCCTCTCATGAAATTAAAAAAACTTCAATCCTTACAAGGCAAGATCAAAGAAATCCACTCTTTTGTATCTCAACTTGATAATAAAACTCAATCATTCACTTAATTATTAAAGAAAGATATAAAGTTTATCTGTGACCAAGTCTGTCAAGAAAACTTCAATAGAATTAAGAAATATCTTCATAATCTACCTATTTTAGTACCAGTTATACCTAACAATCCATTTCTACTATATATCTTAGAAATAAATCATGCATTAGGATAAATATTAACATAACATGATGATCAACATATCGAGTGAGTAGTTTATTATATCAATCACACATCATTTGATTACAAACAAAATTATTCCATGATAGAAAAATTATGTCTAGCATTAGTTTTTGCCACATAAAATTTTTGGCATTACATGGTCAAAAATAAGACTCAGGTTATCACAAAAGTAGATCCCTTAAAGTTTCTAATGGAAAAACCACATATCTCTAGTCACATTGTAAAATGGGTCATGTTATTAATAGAGTTTGACTTAAAGATAGTTCTCTAGAAATCAATAAAGGGCCAAATCATTGTAGACCATTTGGTATCCACACCACTTTTAGACACTAATCCTATTAATGACACATTTAGAGATGATTTTAATACTTATTATACTCATTCCAACACTTGGAACATGTTCTTTAATGTTTCTTGATGTGCATCTAGCACATGGGTAGGAATTGTCTTTATAGATCCTTCTAGTCACATAGTTCCTATTGTGTATCGATTAAGCTTCTCATGTACCAACAACACGATATAATATGAAACACTTATCTTAGGTCTATTTACCACCCAGTTCCTCAAAATTATATCTATTCAAGTCTTCGATGATTCCCAACTTATAGTCAATCAAGTCAATGATGTCTATCAGTCAAAAGAAGAACATCTTATCCCATACTGGAACATGGTACAATGTGTATCATCATAGTTTGATTACTTTTATATACATAATATACCAAGAAAAGAGAACCAACATATAGATGCAATGGCAAGTGTCACATCCCTAATTCTTATCAACATCAATGATGATCAAGATATTTTCATAATTAAATGATTATAATTGCCATCAATATCTAATGCAGATTTTATTACACTATTTATCTTACCTACTACATGTAGTTTTATAACTCTAGAATGGTTCTTTGATATGTATAACTTTTTGAAATAATCTATTACACCAGACACTTTTTCATGAAATGATAAATACAAGTTATAAAAATAATCACTCTATTATGTAATCATTGGTAGAGACCTTTTTAAGTGATCCTTCAATGCTTGACTTTAGTAGAAGCCAAAATTTCTCTTACATAGATACATGATAGTGAGTGTGGTGGTAATTTTAGTGGAAATGCCATGCCACACAAATTTGTTTGACAAGGGTACTACTGGCCCACCATGGAAGATGAATGTTTAAAATAAGTAAATCTATGTGATAAATGTCAATGACATAGTAACCTACAATATGCACCATCACAAAAATTACAACCTATTATCTCTCCATCACCATTTATGTAATGGGGATTTGATCTTATTGGAAAAATTAACCCTAAATCCATTGATGGGCGTAAGTTCATCATCACAACTATAGAATATTTTACCAAGTTGGCGGAAGCCATTCCACTCCAATATAACACAAGGGAGGACATTTGTAGATTCCTCATGACTCATATTATTTCACATTTTGGCATACCCATAGCCATCATTTCTAATAATGGAAAATCATTCGAGAACAAAACTATCAAGAAATTTTGCTAAAAATATAATATTAAATGCACATTCTCCATGCCATATTACCAATAAGGAAATGATCAAGCAAAGGCTACTAATAAAAGCATCAAAAGCATTTTGAGAAAAATAGTGACCAAATTTGGAAATGATTGGCATAATTAACTAGTTTTTACATTATGGGCTTATCACACAAGTATTCTCTACCCATAGGAGCCACTCCTTATTTACTCATTTATGGAACATAAGTAGTTTTACCATTGTAATTACAAATCCCATCTCTTTGTGTCTCCCTTAAAGTTATTCTCATTGATGACCAGTATCATGAAAAACATCTACACCAACTCAAGTAGTTAGACCATACATGCATTCAAGTAGTAGAATATCTTAGAATCTACCAACAACATATACAAAGATCTTGCAATAAATGAGTTCACACTAGAGAATTTGAAGTTAGTCATCTTTTTCTTAAAGAAAATCTTTGAAATATCAATGCCAAATAAGAAATCAAAGGAAAATTCAAACCAAATTGGTTAAGTCCATATATTATTATTGAAATTCTTAGCCTTAAAGTGTATCATCTAGCCTCACTTGAAGAAAATAAACCTAAAAATCTAATGAATATTATGCATCTACATAGATTCCATGTCTAGCATTTCATTTCACACATTGTATTGTACGTAATTTTTCAAAATTACTTGTGTATAACTTTATTTCAAAGTACTTTTACATAGTTTATTAGTTTTCTTACACATAGTCTCCTCATGATTTATTGAACATAGATTATACCAAAAATACCAAAAAATTTCAAATATATCAAAAATCCACAAACATTCAAATATGTCAAAAATCCAAAAACAATATAACATTTCAAAATACAAAAACATTAAAATAATTCAAAAATAGAAAAACATTTCAATTGTATGCATTATCCATGCTTTACATTTCTACTATTATGGTAGACTTACATTTTGATATTCTATGTTATTGTTTGTCAATCTATACACATTACCATGTTTCACTTGATCTTCTTTGAGTGTGTGCAATGACATCCAAATCCTTGATTTCTTCACTCTATCGATTGAGAGGGCATCCTACTTCTACATTTGAGACATGCATCGACATATTTACCCACTGGGGGCATCTTATACATGACTACACCATTTAGGCTATGTAATTACTCCACCACACACTCTATTTATCATGTTTAAGTACATGAATTACTATCTTATATATATTACTCTAGAAACATATCACTAGTATATAGCACTTGTGTATTTATTAACATATACTAGTCTTGTACTACATGTCTTGCATAGTTTCATTTCTTGCTTTGATTAGTTAGATGCAATTGTGTTTCCAATATTTACATGTTTTCCTTTATTTATTTGCATATCTAGATATGATTACATTTCTTGGTTCCTATTCTATGTCTTGTGTGTGCCTTAGGACATTTTCCAATGTCCTTTACTTGTACTCTTTTATGTGTCTCTGGCCCTTGTGCCAACCTTGATTTTCCAATTATATGTGTATGTGGCATTTGAACATGCCTTGTATGCTTGCTTTCCATTTTGAGTGACAAGTGCCTATGTCCCTTATTTTTTTGGCCCCTTGGCCACTCTTATTTGCTTATTGCTTCTTAACTTGTGTGCTTTTTGCTTGATTTTTTTTAAATTATTTCCAATGTTATGATCCACATCATGCATTATCTTGATTTTTTGGATGCCATGATGGACATCATGCTCCATCCCTCCTTTACAACTAACAACTAATAACTAAAAACTAACTAGACTTCCAATTATAGTTCATTAAATTGCACATGATATTACATTGATTATGTCTATCTAGGCATACCCCTATTGATCTAACAATCTCCATTACAAACCATGCTATATCTTGATATATATTATCAATTATCATTTCTATATCATGTATTTTGTAGCATAATACACTTGCAAAGCTCTTTATTCTAAGGGGAGTCATTGCAAGGTCTTATTTCATACCCTCAAAAGAGGGGAAACAAAAAGGGGTTTTGTCACAAATATTAGAGCTCCTACTAGTAAAAATATTATCTTTCAAAACACCCAAAATAGTATCTAGACTTCAAACTAGGTAGAATAAAATAGGTAGATAGTGATAATTATAGAATAGTCTTCAAAATCAACATAAGACAAGAGAACCAATATTAGACTACAACACCATATAGTAGGGTATCTTATTTCAACACTCTTATATAAACAACAAAAAGACCAAATTTTATAAAAACAAATAGAAGAGTAAGTATAGCTATAGTTTTTTTAGCAATAGTCTAGTTTAGAATCAGTAGTTTCAATATAGTTTTTCCTAGAGAATCTAGATATAGAGGACATCATGCACACTATGATGGCTCTCACTTCCAATTTTAGATATGATAGTTGGTATAACTTCCATATTAGAATCCATGTTATAAACACCAGTGATTGGGGCCAAAGTGCACAACACATTTGATTTCTCTTCTTTACATTTTATGGAATTACTTAGGAATTATTAATATTTATGTGCCTTATTCTATTTGTAGGTGGTTGGTATCATTTTAGAGTGGCTTTCATACAAGACTAATCTCCACCTTTTAGAATGGCCAATATTGGCCTAGTTCTCAACACAAATTTGACTATCCATACCACATTGTTAGATTACAAAGAATTCATGGGCTTTAGGAACCATCTCATATGACACACATTTCATACCAATATTAGTTCATAGCATCACTTCATAGGGAAATGATGGATCCAAAGGACTAGCTAGCCTTTGTATTCTTGAGACACCTGATTAGAGGGGTTGGACACATAGTCCAAACATCGATTACCACATGCATGATCACATATCTTCACTTAGTGGGTGATGATGGAGACAAAGGGCTAACCTTTACATTCTTGAGCCACTCTCAGGTAATTGAGCACTCAACTTCAATCACAATATTACTCTTAGTACAACATCATTCAACACATAACCAACCTCATCCAACATCACTCAATAACACAAAAAGTTTTCTATTGGTTTGCATACTCAGTGACGTGTATTTGTTCCTTTCTCTTCCTCTCCCTCTTACCTATCTTTATATATTCTTATTTTAGATATAACATATCTAGTAAGAACTAATCTACTCTTTTTTTTATCTTACAAATTTACACTTCACAATGTGTTCTCTCTATGTACACACAACATCACACAAATTCATGGGCTTCACCCTTGTAGGTAAGTTTAGGTATAATTTCTACTTTTCCTTTATCCTAGTATTTAGTTTTTATACATCACTAGAATAAATGGGGGTAAATGTAGTCATATAAAATGTGAAAATTGGTATCTTGAGTGTGTCTTGTCACATCCAACCCATAAATAAATCTTGCATGCTCTCATAACCCTTATAGACACCTTTTTTCTTATTCCCAGTCATTCATAAACTTCCAAGACTTGATTCTAGCTCAGACATGCTAGATTTCATATAATAATTCCATTCCCTAGGTCCTACACCTATAGAATAATAGTGCCTAACTTGGACTATAGCACCATACCCTAGGGTGTCTATTTTTGGTGATCCTATCCAATTAAATTTATATCTCCAATGGTCACTTCCTTCTGGTTCCTATCCTTCTTCTTGTCAGCGTAACATGAATACATTCAAACCATGACCAATAGATCTCTATAAAATCCCATTCAAAGTTCATTTAGAAGATGTTAGAAAATGTTACAAAAGCAAGCAAGGATATAAGCAAGACCATTGAGGTAAACTTCCCTATTATCTACATACATCCATTTAATATAGTAAAAAGCATATCCAAATCCTCACACTAGTCCCTATCCACCAATAACACACATAGTTTAGTATTTTTGCATCTTCATAATAGTATTTCACAAATCACATCACGTGGAAGAAATACATATGGCTTGATCCCTCTTCAGAGTATTGATATATAGATAGCATGCCCACACAAGGGGTGTGGATTCACTTTCATTACATCTTACACAAAATAAATCATCTTCTTTCTCAAGTTTGATAAAATAATGATGAAGTCTAGGGTTTGAAGACAAAATCAGATCTACAAGGAGTTATGTACACCTTCAATAGTCAAAATTTCATAGATAGGATCACACAAGGACATTGAACAAAAATGAAAAAACTCAAGTCTCTGAGACAATAGTGGTAGAAGAGGACTATAACATTAGACCCTAGGGTGTCCTATTTTTGCACTCCTAACCTATCACAAAATGAAAGTTAGATCCTGATTTGTGATACTATCCCAGTCCTAGATATCAAATTCTAGATCTTATCTGAGTCATTTCATCTTATATTTACTTAAGTATTATTTTCTTCATATTTATTTATATTTATAGAAAGGTTAAAAATATAGTTAAATTATACAAATCAATAGTTAAATTATTGCAATATTATTTATTGATTTATTATTCTAGACCTTTTACTAAATTAGTAATAATACTCCAATATCCCCAAAATAGTTAAATCACTAGTGTAAGAATGACTAGTGGATGGAGGATTGGAATGGGACTCATATGAATGGGTTTGGACTTGAGGTGAAAAGAGCTAAATGGGATCAATGCCTTCGATAAGTGGGACACCCATATTAAGGAACAACAAGATGATCTCATCCCTATTGGCAAATATGTATTGGTCGATGAGAACAAAGTCTAACTTCATGGTGATAGATGATGAAAGATGGATTATGAAGGGGGGTTGATATGGAGGTAGACTAAGGATTAGAGATGGTTTCTTGAACAAATTAGGTTAGAAGGATTGAGCTAGTATGATAGGTGATGATGAGGATAAGATGGAGATGATGCAAGACTAAGATCAGATTTTAGATTGATAATACAATAGGTGCTAATGACCTATCAATATTTCTTAGTTTTTAAGATAAAAAAAGGATTGAGGATTTTATGGGTGCCTAGATTCAAAATAGCAAGAGGATTATTGGATGGGTGATAGTTATGAATAAGCAAGATGCTTGGATTATAGATGACTAGATTGATGATGATGGGTGCTAGATTAAAAATGATAAAATGATAAGATTCTAGAAGGATACTTACTAGGTATGATATCTGACCAAATGATGAGTGATAGTGGAATTAAAGTGATAGGATGATATGAAATAACAAAAGGACTAGATCAAGCCTTAGACCAATTTGGTCAAGATGGTATGGAGTAGGATTATGTGATGAAGGTGATATGATGATGGGATAATGGGATTAAGTATATATCAGTGATCATGAAATGATAAAGGGTAAGATGAATGAGATGGGGATGGTTTGGACATGGGTGTGGCCTAAAGAGCCAACTAGGATAAGATAGGATGAAGTTAAACTAGATGGGGGATGAGGTGATTAGGTGGGGGCAAGGTCAAGATAAATGATTAATTATGGATAATGTTGACTTTGGACAAGATGTGGATGGCAAGATGTGATTAGGAGATGTAGGTGATGGGGGTAAGACTAATAGGTGGATATGATTAGATTAGGAGGGGATTAAGATAAGGTGGTGATAGGAGATAATATGAGACATGTAAAAGGATGTATAAAAATCAATATTACAATGGGATGATGATAATTATATACAAGATGATATGTGTGAAAGACCTAGATAGGTGTGTATAGGTTTGGGTAAAAGGTTAACTTGGCTCACAAACAACATGGGTCCAGCATGACACACACCCAAGCAAGCATACCAAAAACCTATGATTAGTAAACTCAAGGGTGTATAACCAAAAACAAGCACATTATAATGGCTTCATGGGTGAGGTTATAGGCTAGTGACTAGTTACAAAATCAACTAAACCCTATCAACCCCATCTACACTTTAATGACTTATTAAGAGGTTATCCTACCTCATGTAGCAAAATGTTTGTTATGGATGAAAGGTCCTATGCTAGGTTTGCACAAGGGTTTATAATTGCATCCCCAATATACATGAAGTTATAGTGGGGCCCAAGTCTATAAAGGATGCTTTCTAACTACCCTATGTATTTGATCTTACCCCTCACTCCATGGAACCCTTTATGGGGAATTTTTCTTAGGTGTTGAATGACATCACTCCTAATTTTTATAATATGATGGAACATAGAGTTTGGTCTATTGCATGGTGATTAAATCCAAGTCACCAACCCCTAATTTCTAATCTCATACATGGGGATGAATTCCATGTCATGTGTTATCCTAAACTTAGGAGGGGTTAATAAATAGGAAAATAGAATCAATTTTCCTGACTAATTACCTATGTGAGAAAAATTCAAGTATGTATAGTCAAACCACACATAACAAATATATATGTATATATATATATATATATATATAAGTAATAAAACTAAAATAATATATTTTTGGAACCCCTCCCATAATCAGAAAGGTTATAAAATAAAATGGGGTGCCTTGGTCTTAAGGGTTCCTATACAAAAGGGGTTAGAAGTTTATCTTTCTACAAAACTGTAATTCCCTACAAAACTCTGTGTGTGTGTGTGTGTGTGTGTGTGTGTGTGTGTGTGTGTGTGTGTGTGTGTGTGTGTGTGTGTGTGTGTGTGTGTGTGTGTGTGTGTGTGTGTGTGTGTGTGTGTAAGTAATAAAACTAAAATAATATATTTTTGGAATCCCTCCCATAATCAAAAAGGTAATAAAATAAAATGAGGTGCCTTGGTCTTAAGGGTTCCTATACAAAAGGGGTTAGAAGTTTATCTTTCTACAAAACTGTAACTCCTTGCAAAACTGTAGTTACACAAATCGAAATCATAATCATAAAATGAAGTCATAGATTATGAGTTATAATATTACACCAATCAACTAACCATGATAGTTATCCAATAAAACCATGACTTTTAGATAGAACCATAACCAGTTATGCAATATCACAATTAAAAAAAAATTGTAATCTATGATTTTGTAGTGAAGTAAAAAATTATAAAATATGCTTGATGAAGATAGATACTAATGAGATGAATTATTTTTTATAATATTATAAATAAACAGGTCAACTTAAAAAAAGTCTTTTAGCCACTAATTTTGTAAAAACTTTACAAACTTTGAGATTAAGTTTATGACAGTTATAGATTTCCCTTAGATGATATATATTTTGATATCCAATAGAATAAAAACTATCCTATTTAGAGAATTAATTAAAATTTAAATTGTACCTTGATTATGCTTAAGCACAAAACCTCTACTATAATCTATAAAACCATAGATATTAGAGTAATAATGTAAATTCAAGTGTTACAATTTTGAAATAAGAAGTTAAATAGTTCAATGCTAAGGCAATCTAGTTTGTATATTTTTCTAATCCTTCTCTTCTATACTTATTGGTCCTGCACACACACAATGAACTTAGAATATCCCCTGCAAGCACATAGCTAGATAGAAATAACTATATTTTAAAATGGTTAAGATGAACAAGAGATAGACATGGCTTATGGAGGACCCTATAAATATTCAATAGAAATTGTGGAACCTTATCTAAAAATTAGAACCTATCAAGTGAGAACTTTAGCAGTTTATCCCAAAAAGGCAATATTATGATTCATGAAGATAATACCTCAGTTACCAGGTTTGTATACAAAATATTTTCAAACTTTTATTGATTACTGACCCTTGTATCTTGAAATAACCTATCGAGTCTTAATCTCTCTAAGTACATGCCTTAAGGGGTACACTAAAAAAGGGGTGGGCAGACCATTGGTGCTTTGTAAGATTGTTGCTCCTTTGCCACTTGCCATCTATACTCTAGTATCCTAAAAACCTTGAACCTTAAGCCTATTCTTCTCTTTCCTTTCCATTCTAGTCATTATCATACTTTATTCCCTAATTTATTTCCTTCTTATCCTTTTAACCTATTTAATACACTAGGTCGACATGGTCAACCTAGTGTATTCTAGAGAAACTTGATCTCTTTTGGTTTATTATGATACTGGTTGACCTAGCACAAAATTTAGGCATTAGCCTAAAAATGTACTAGGTTGACCCAGTTGACCTAGTATAGCTAGAATGTCCAAACATTTTTAGGCAAGTTACCACTATATATAAGGTCATTTACCATCATTTCATAATAAGAGAGTAAGAAAGTGAAGAAGTGTGAATGAACATGTACTTATTGAGCATTCTACTTGAGGAATAAAGATTTAGGGTTTAATACTTTCTTTGGAGCTCTGATCTTGTCTTTTGGAGAAGTATTTTGGATGCTTAGATAGGTCATGTAGCCTAGAGCTAATTTATCTTGGTTATCCTTGCAACCAAAAAAATCTTTTGCAAGTCACCTTGGCCAAGCAAGAGATTGAGGCTTGACATGTTCATCTTCAAAAGTAAGTATTCCTAACTTTATTTTCCCTTTGTAAGAGTAGATAGATAATGTAGTATGTATTATTTCTTCAATGTATTAGGATTATGTATACATTGACATGAGTATATGTATCTTATACATGTTTAGTTTAGTTGTTATTTATTTATTTTGTTCTAAACCCCACTTTATGCCACAAGCTTTGGTGCAAACTAGATTAGTTTAATTTTCTTGTTATTAGAATAGTTTACTCTCTTGTTTATTAGTATAAGTGAAATATCGAATCATAAGACCCTTTTAGGATTTTTATGTGATTGTGATAGACTTTAGGCTTTGGAACCCTTCCTAGCATGATATGTTGTGACAAGTGATACAAGTGATCCCCTAATCAGGTCTAGAAAATCCCCATATTGGTCATACTCTTGCTTAACAAGTATATACCCAATTAAAAGTGTAGGTGTGCTCTATCTTATTTGATATAGAATTAATTCATGTACATCATGTAATTTTGATTGCATACATTCTAGTGAACCGAACATGAAACTAACCAGTGCAAGATTTCTTTCACTTTTACTTCATTTATTTTATTCTTTTTGTCATCATTTCTATCATATATTTGACACAATAGTTTGATTCTGTTGACCCAATTATTTTTATTTGTGTGTAGGAGAAGGAAAGTAGATCGATCAACTCAACCTAGTATAGGTTTTCAACACTTTTCAAACTTCTATTTTAGCCTACTAGGTCGACCAAGTTAACCTAGTACATTTTTAACCACTTTGCAATAGGTTCTTGTACAGCCTAATCAATCAGCTCGATTGAGTATAGATTCTTGATTTCTCAACTTTTAGATTAGCTTACTAGGTCAACTGGCTTGACCCAGTAAATTTTTAGGCTTCTAGTTCAGTCATGTAGGTTAACCAAGTCAACCTAGTGCATTTTTAGCACTTTTTTAGCTTTTGTAATAGGTTTTTATATTGCTTGGTTGACCATCTTGACCCATTTTATAAAATTTTGATATTTTTTTTGGGTTCTAGATCAATAATCTCCTTAAATTTCATCTCTAAATTATCAAGGTCAATATTTTATTCTCTGTATATTTCCTTTTCTATACTTTCTTTTCAAGTTTGTAGTCTTCAAAATTACCTTTATATAGCTAATTAGATCAATCTGGTTGACCTAGTTCTATGTTCTATGTACTATCTGAAATAACTAGATCAACCTAATCAATCTAGTAGGTTTTATAGACCCTATTTTCAATAGTACTAACTCGATCTTATTGACCTAGTTTTGTATGTCATGCATATAGTGTTCTCATTATACCTTGTTTCAAAGTTGGAATTCACCTTGTATGCTAATCACATATTTTATTTTAGTTGTTTGCATGCTTATAATAGTTCACATATTCTAATTAGGAGGTTTTTAATTAACTACTTAGTTTCATTATTTCTATTTTATGAACACATGGCTAAATCACATAACATCAACAAGAATTTTAACATTTGACTACCCAGGCTAACTTACTTGGATTTCATCACCAAGGGGGAAGCTAACTTGATACTCTGGTCAAGTGTGAATCATGGTTAATGGTATATTTTAGCTAAGCACATGACACCTTTATCATTGTGGTGTGTGAGGTGAGGGGGTAGGCCCCAATACCAAGCCTGTATCATTGACACTACAATCCTTCTCATCCTAAACTCACCTAAAACCATCCAGAGATTGTTTTCTACTACCTTAATTTCATCCAACTCCCTATCATTTAGAATTATTCTTAATAATCTAATAAACATTATATGTTGACCAATTAGCTATTTTTAATTTCAAGTTGTTTTCTTGCTCTTTGATCAATTATGTGTGCAATAACTTGCATTAGCTAGCATTAGTGTAAGGTTTTACTTTGTATGCATCAATTGGATTGGCTAGCATCAATTCAATTGGTTATTTGTTTACTTTCAGAATTTACTTTCTTAAATCAACTACAAACTATCTTATTTCATTTCAAAAGCTTGTTATTAGCTCTTTCTTTTACTTTCTATTCACTATACTAGGTTGAATTGATTGCCCTAGGAATAATTTTAGCCCCTGTACACTGTAATAGGTTGACCTAGTTGACCTAACACTATTTACAAGCTTTCCCCCTTTTCTGTTAGTCTTTGACTTTTGTATTGGGTCGATCTTGTGGACCTTGTGTAGTTTTATAGTCCCTATTTTTGCACTAGGTCGACCATGTTGACCTAGTTTTGTGTTAGTCACTTTTTGATTACTTTGCTTTCTCATATTTCTTCTTCCCCCTTTCATCATAAAATTTTTATTTGGTAATAATACTAAAGTTCAGTCAATAGACATGATGGAATTTACCAATCCTAATAGGATCTCTCATATAAAAAATAGGGTTCCTTTTGAGAATGCTAGTAATATTCATATTGCAACCCATACAACAAACTATGGGAATACTCATACCTCTTTGCAACAAAACCCTCCTCTTCTCTTAAAGGATCAAATTGAGTTAGAGTATACTCCTAAAATGATTTTATTTATCATAGAATTTCCTTAACATAGAGGGAAAGATCCTTCTATTATTTATAACCTCATGATTAGCTGTCAAGTTGAAGAACCTCATTCTCCTACTTCTACTTTATCAACTTGATTTAAGGGTACCGATTTCTTTACTTCTCAACCTATTCCTTCAATCTTGACTCCTTATTATGCCATACCAACTTCTTTTTTAACTTCTTATACCTCCATACCTAGTATCTCAGCTAACGTGGTTGATTCTACATCTAGTGGGCCTCTCATAAGATCCACTATCCTTAATCCTTCTACTAGTTCATTGTTTTCTACCCAAAGAACTCATGCTTTTAGTGCTTATTCCTCTCAACTATTTACTAGTCCATCTTTTGCTTCACAAGCAAATTTTTCCACTAGTACTTCAAATTCACATAGCTCTTATCAAAATCATGTCAACACTAATAATGGTACCCAAACCACTAATATGAACACAAACACCAATACAACTTCTAATAACACTAATCAAACTCATCAACTATTATTGCAAACTCTCAATAAAATAAACACATTCCAAGCTCATAATATGATTCAAATAATGTGAATGCAAAACTACCTTCTTAATCTTCATTCTAATCCTCAACTAATGACTTAGGGCACACATAAACAAAGTGTTCCTCCTTCCCCTCTTTGAGATTCTCAAGACAATCTCATTCCTCAATCTCCATTAGTCAATAAAGTCATCAAACATATACAAAATGAACCTCTTACTACTCAAATTTCTAACACTGACATTAGAGGTATACCACAATCTATTATAATGGATCAACCGATCCTACCCTTCATCTTAAAATATTTGGAAATATTTATAAATATTGCATCAAATTAAACACATTTGATGCTACCAAACTCCTTGCCAAAACCCTCACTACTGATGCCTTGGATTGGTATAATCAACTTAGATCTCATTCCATTACTAGTTTAGAAGATTTAGTGAATGCTTTAGTACAATAATTCCAAACTAGTGATCTTCTTGAAAACACTTTGGCCCATTTCATCAATTTCAAACAAAATGAAAATGAAATTGCACAAGCCTTTGTTAAACAATGAAAGACTTTTCCAAACAAATGTGAACATAACATGGCTGATGATAATCTCTTTCATATCTTTACCAATACTCTTTATCCTAAATTATAATATTGAGGTCATACCCTTTCTCCATGTACCTTGGAGGAGGCCATTGACCAAGCCAAATGACAATATTTCCTTATGAATCAATTCAAGACACCCTAACCTTTTGTGGGTCCTCATATATTAATTAAAAATAAAAACTACAATATTACCAATGATTGTGTTACCAATTCATATGATACCATTCACAATGTTTAAGCTATCATTCCTACCCCAACATTACAACCAACTCCTTCTCAACAATATACTAATCTCTATTTCTATTCAAAAAATAAAATTAATTTTCATAAACCTCTCTCCTTGCCTATATTTCTTAAGCATCTACCTAGTCCTCTTCCTCAAGAGATTGACCTTACTCATCCTATAAAAACCTAGTATGATCCTAGTAATTTTTGTTGGTTTCATGCTAGTTGGGGTCACTCTCATGAGACCTATAGATAGCTTTGTAATTTAACTATGGAATTTCTTCTTGGACCTAATTTTGATCATGATTATATCACTCACAAACATCAACATGCTTATGAAATTGATTTCAAGGACTATAAAAATCATGATAAAGCTCAAGCCTTGAATCAAGAAAATGCTCATTTAGCTATCTATAAATATCCTTTACCTAATCATCAACCTATTCAAGAAAACCAAGACAATCCCACTCCTTTGACCAATAATGTATAAAGTCTTATCGAACCAAATTCCAAAGATAATGTGGTTACCATGACTAAATGAAGGGTGGTGACTTTCATCGATTCTTAACTTATCTACACCCTGCCTCCTTTTAAGACATACCATGTTATCTAAGATTTTTCTCCAACTTATTTTAAAGAGTTGGGGAAAGAAGATCTTATAACCTTTGATGATGGTCCAATTTATGATTCTCCCTTGGATAACACATCCCATTCTATTTCTACCAATATTCCATCATCTTCTGATACCAATGATAAGCATTCTTCCTATGACAATTAACCTTCTATCACCACTTCTTATACTTCTCAAGATCAATATAAATCAACTACTTATTCATTACCAAATGATTTAAAACCTTATTCTAAACCTTCTCATTTTTATCAACAATAATTTAAATTCTCTTCAATGGCTCCTTCCAAAGACCTCTTTAATCATTACGCACCTATATCTACCAATATTCTATGGGTTATGATGAGTGAGATCCCATTGCGAAGCTCACTAATATACCATCTCAAATTCCATTTCTTGAGCTTTGAGGACTTCTCCCCATCATTAGAACCATCTTATGCAACTATTATTTGAGATGAATGTCCCTCATCCTCTTTTATCTAGATGGGAGGTATCTTTGTCTAGTTTTGAGGATAGTATCTTGCAACAATGTGAAGAGATGTCCATCAATATTGATAAAACTATTGACGCTTCTCTTTCTTTGAAAGTTCCCATCGCATCTACGATTATCAATGATATTTTGCTTCACAAAGATGATCCTCCCTTATTTATTATCTTCCAAATAGGGGACATCCAAGTTAAATAGGCATTGATTAATAAGGGTTCTGGCATTTATGTTGCTTCTCTTGATTTCATTAAAACCCTTGGATATTCAAAATGCAATCTTAAGTCTACATGTAGCATCTACCAAGGATATGATAGAATGAAAATGACTCCTTTTGGATGTGTGTAGCTTCCTATTATAGTCCCACCTATTATTATTCATGTAAAGGTGATGATATTCAACTTTCCACTTTCTTATAACATCTTGCTTGGTAGACCGTGGACTCATCTTATGCAAGCTATCACCTCTTCCACATGCTAATGAATTAAATTCCCTCATAATGGAACCCTTTATAGGATTTAAGGAGATACTAACCCTTGGAATGTTGAACAATTCTAAGATCATGATGTTTTCAAGATTCTTACTCTTGAGCCTTTACCTAGCATTTCATTCCATGAGTCACAACATTTAAATTTTATTTTAACCTTAATTAGAGGTTACAATGGGCATCTTAAGGTCATTGGTAATATTCCTACCAACCTTCTAGACTCCAATGATGATGAAATTGATAAGATTAACTTAAAGATCAAAACTTCTAACCTTGATCCTCATCTCATATCACAACTTCCTGCTTCATTATAGCCTCGTTCTCACAAACCTCTTTGTGATGACATTTCTATAGTCTTATCCAAGACTCAACATTCTATTCACCACGCTTATTATGATGAAAAATTAATTCCAACTTGTGTCATTGATCTTCATATGCTGGATTATGATGATGGTTATTCTTTAGAAGATCCTTTATTAGGAAGTCTTGTCCAAGCCTGTGATGCTGAGATTGTGCATTATCATTCCTCTTTACTTGAGTATTTTTGTGCATCTTCTCATGTTCCAACATTTATAGTTCCTAACTCTTGAAGTTTTCCTCTTTATTTTAGAGTAGAGATATTGTCAACACCTCCAATTTCTAAGGATCCCCATAGGACTATGATTAGACCTTACCGTTTTGATAGATTCCCTAACTCCCATCATTGGTTTACTCCTAAGGTTAGTGAAACCCTCTTTAGACCTTATATTGATCCTGCCCCTTCCATAGTGGAACCTATATTAGAACCAATTATTATTACTACTTTCATTATTGCTGAGCCTACTCTTGCTTCTTCTACTAGTGTTCCTTCTATTACACCTAGCTCCATTCCCTCTCTATCACCACCTTCTCTTGGTAATGGTTTTTTTACTTTACCTAAGATGGATCCTATGTAGAATAAATGGGTTGATGATCCATATCTATCTTCTTCCATGCCTGTTACACCTTTTCCTATTAGTGTTTCTCCTAAACATACTCACAACTGTATCTATTGCTTCCATGAAACAAATAATCACTCTTCTACCCATTGTCATACGTTAGGATAATATATTAATACCTTGCATCCTTATTCCCCATTAATAGACACTACCATACCTCATCCAAATATATTTCCTAAATATATACCTAATAATGGTGAGAGGTATTATTAATGGCACCAATGCGGCACACATCACACTGATCATTGCCGTATCCTTCAACAACATCTTAAGAATCATCTTATGGCTATTATTGGGCCTTCTACCATTCCTCCCATAGGTCATTTTAAAAAGAAATATCACCCTTCTGATCCTATAACTACACCTCCTATGGTCCCTTCACCACCTTTTGTCCCTCCACCTATAGTTCTTTCTCCACATGTGGACCCTCCTTCACCCATGGATCTTTCTCCACTAGTGATTGTTGCATCTCCCATAGATCCCATTCACACACATTCTCCTGACCATCCTTTGCCTAATTTTCCTCCTTAGCATAATGAAATGATTATTCCTAATATTTTATTTGAGGAGATTAGGAAATAATTATTTGCCCAATTTTCAATAAAGATTGACAAAACATTGGCAGCAATTCGTATTCATCTTCATAGATATTTATCTGATGTCTTGGATAATGCATGTGGATAAATTTGCCAGTATTTATGAGCACATGCATGGTGCTTCCTCATTTATATTTTGATTGGACATGTGCTCCAATCATATTTATATTTTATTTTATATCATTTGATAGTGTGTCAAATTATTTCCTATCTTATATCATGTTTCTTCTTATTGTTGTACTATAGTTAGTTTATGTTTTTGTTTCACATTTTGCATATACTTGTATTTTTATTATCATTAATATTTTTCACTTATCATTGCTTTCTTTTCATTTAGATTTTTTCTTAAAACTCTTCCCTTGTATCTTATGATTGCTTACTTTCTTATCTTTATTTTTCATAGATAGTTGTCATGGTGACTTGGTTATATCTTCCCTGATCCCTTTGGTTATTATCTCCTCTTACCATGTGATCAATTAGAAAATAGTCTTTCTCATTATTATTTCCTATTACTAGTCCACCTTTGGATCTCATTTTTACTTCTTCCTTTAACACAAATTAAGCATATACATGGCTGAGACTTGAGATTAAATACTTGTTTATTGCCAAACCTAAGTGTCCTAGTCAGTCTTTTGTCTTGGGTCACTATGCTTCATTTAGCTTTAAATCCTCATCTCATTCATGTTTATCATTAGCTCTCTCATGATTGGTCATTCCAAGTCTATAAAGAGGAGGAATAAGAAAAAATCCTTGAAAATAAAGTTAAAATCAAAATAATTTAAATAAAAAGCAATCATATCAAAAGACAAAAATATTGAATATCTTAAAAGTCTAATCACATAGAAAGATGTAATTTAAATGACAAATCCTTATTATATTCGAACCTCAAACTCCATAGTTTTCCTAAAAATAGAGTCAAGGTCCTTTGGGGTGTGATAGGATAGTAAATTAGAAGAGGAAACTGAAAAAATCTTTTCGTGCTACTTAATTTCTCAGATAAGTACCCAATCTTCGTAGTAGACTGACAACTTTATAATGGGTCTTGAGGAGTAGGGAACATGTCATGGGGAGCTAGGTCTATTTTAATTTTTCTTATACCAATCTATCTTCATGAGTTGATCTTAGTAGCACACTTATCTACCTACAAAGCTTTGTTTTTATAGGGAATAAATTTTCTTTGTACATAGATGACCACTAGTCACTTAGTGTCTTCTCATGTCTTTAGTATGCCTCTTGCCTCCTAAGGTATTCTCATAAGATGCATAAGTATTTGATTTATACACTCCCTTTTTCATTCCCTTTCCTCATATTTTCTCTTGGGAAATATTATCTTTCTTACTGATAACTCCCCTTGGGATCTCATTTGTGAGTTGCTTTGTAAGACCATGAATATGACTCGACATCCCTCACAAATTACCACATTTTCCATCCTATTACCCACATCCTTGATTTACCATTCCTAATCGTTCTGCTTACTAGTGCTATTTTGGTCTCTTGGGTTTTATTTTGTGATTTGTAGTGCAAAACTATGGATAGGACCTGACCCTCCTCACAAAACAAAATTTTTCTAATAAACAAATCACCATCCAAATTACATGTGTCAAGTAAGAGATAATATTTGATTGATTATGAGGTTACACATCATTTGACATACTTACCATCTTGATATTTATTATGTTTTATGCTTACTTCATTTTTCTTTCACCTTTTATTGTCTTATTTTCTAAGTGCATGTAAGATTATAACCATTTATTGAATTTCTCATACTTCCCAGCTTGAATTAGTATGATAAATTTAAAACCAAGTTTTTGCAATTTTTTTTTATTTTGTACTTCCCATCATGAAATAGTATAATTGATTAAATTAATTTTTATTTGTTTTTATTACCATTTGTGCCCTTTTACATGCCTTCCATTTTATTATATTATTTATCATACTTCCCAACGTGATATTTAGTATGATTTTATTTGTTTTAATTTGGTGTAATTTTTTTTTACATTGGTTTTAAAACAAATCCCCTTTTACCATCTTGTTATCTATTTTATTGGATTTTTTTATACTTAATCATTTTTTTTTATTACACATTTCCCAACTTGACTTAGTGTGTAGTGCATTTTTGATTTATTATATTTTTCCAAGTCTTTTTTCCACCTATTTCTTTTTAACCATGCATGTGTAATCTCTAATGCTAGAAAATAAACCTCATCACATATGTTTCCTATAACATATATAATAAATATAAATAGATGTAATAGAAATAAATATATCCAAAGCATCCACAACCTCAACCATAATGAACAAATACAATAATCATAAAGACAACATACACAACCAACACCAATAAGCTAAAATGATACATCATATATATATATATATATATATATATATATATATATATATCTCATGAGTTTGATACAACATATAAAATCATATATAATGCCTTGGCACTAGGGTTGAGCTCAATCATGTCTATCTCATGGCCTAGCCATGCTACCTGCTGATATCTCGATCTGACTTTTCTAAATAGTATGCTGTAATAAGGTAGTCTAAGACCTCAATCCCTCTACATGTCCCTATAGGTGTGTTATCTGCACATGTACCTATACCAACTTTGTCTAGGTCACTGTATGTGCCTACATCAATTGGGTCTACATTACCATATATGCCTACATCATTTGTGTCACTATCTCCAAATACACAGATCTCTCATTAGCTAGGGCTTGTTAGGCCTAGCTCTCCCTTGCACCTAACTTTACTAGTAGTTGTGTCCTCTCTCTCTGCACCTATATCTACCTCATGGCTTCTCCCACTAGTTTGAACCATCTCACATAAGCTTAGGAAGATGGTACACTCAAGTCCTCTAGTGTCATGGGGTCATACGGCTATAGAGTCTCATCTAAGACATAATGGAATGCTCCCCTAAATAGGGACCCCCATATCTCTTCCTCATCCTTATGTATGCCTACAAAATCACACTAGATGGATATTAGATCACTGTTATATCTCACAATATCTATCTATCTACCAAATAACAAATTTGAAAATAATTCAACCATATTCATACCTAGCTATGTCTCAGATCCTATGGTCTCACCATCCATATCACTACCTAGAACAATCTCCCCATCTACATGGCCTCTTAGTACCTCCTATGTAGGTCACCTCCTCATCTTGAACTCAGCTATCATGGCTTGCATCCATCTCAGCCTATGCCTGAGTGGTCTCTTACTCATCTATTTATCTTTTGATTCTTCTATTGATTTACCAAGGAGGATGATGGTCTTTACTCTCTCTTCATGCCTCTATCACTATCATGTCCTCTGTAACCATGGCTCATATCTCTATGGAGTTGGTGGTGGTACATTTGGTATCTCTATCTCCAAATCCTCCTACTCGACCCCTCATCATGCCTGACCAGTCCATGGTCACTCCTGGTGTGGCCTCAATTTTGATCATACTATCAATGGTCTAAGTCCCCTCTTCCCTCATGGATCTCTCAAATGTCAAGTCCACTACTCAGGTATAAGTATCAATGTTGCTAGATGAGGTAAACCCATCTGACCTGGCACCTATGCCATTTGATATGGCTCTCTCTACCATGTATAGTGTCATATCACCTCTCTCCTCTCTAACGTTAGTCTAACTATGTGTCAGTTCTCCTAGGTAGTTGCTATCTACTCATATGGTCATAATACTATATTAGTGCATCTCACCATCTATAGCACTGAAATGTGGGGCATGGCTCATGCTACTTGATCCTCTTTCCATATCTTCACTTGAGGTAACCTATCATCGACTATATGGGGTAACCCAACTGGTTGATACATAGGAAATCTCTCATATATCTATGTTGTTAGTAGCATGATTGGTCCCATGGTATTATGTCCTTTGACCCACATCTCAAATAGATCATGAACTAATTAGACCCATATGATAGAGCCCAGATCATATAATAATCCCTCCTCCACCATCATCCTACTCAAGGCTACCATGTATAGTGGTACCTTGCCATTTGACTTGTGACAGAGCACCCATTGTGTTATAAGGCCTATCAATACCTTATAGAGATCTAGAATCTGTGATATATACACATCATCCATAATCACTCTCCACCCTAACAATTTTATCTCTAAGATTGTATCCCACATGGTTAAGGTTCCCCTCTCCTCTATGTTGTCTATCATCCTTATGGTCATTAGTGTTCTTACTATGGGAAGTTTTAGGATGGCATGGACATCCTCTAGTGTGATAACTACCTTTATCACATCACCATCCACCTCCCATATAAATGTGTTGGTTAATCATTCCCAACAACTAAAGAAAATGACCAATACATCCATACTAAGGGGGATCTTGGACATATCTGATATACTTCCTAAAACCATGGCTACCAATCTAGATTTGTCTTTGTCTATCAGCCTCTAACAAATTTGGTAACCAAGACACACCCAACAATCTCTAGAACCACAATCATCTCTACAATTAAGAAACAACAAAGGATGTATTAGTTCCTCCATGTCATGTATAATCACAATAAATTCATTATAAATTATATTTTTAATTAAAAAAAACATAATTTATTGAATTTTTAATCCATTTTATCCTATTTTGGTCCTTATTTCTCTTCTTTGGCATTTTGAGCCATTCTAGCCCTCTTTCAGCTTCCTACACACTTTTCCATGCTTATTTTGGTTCCCTACTCAACCTAGTTTGACCCGAATTTCCCTATTTTTGTCTTATTTTATCCTTAATTTCTTATTTTTCCTCTTATATTCATCTCCTAGGTGTTAAGTTTCCATTCTAACCCTGATGGACCAACTGGACACTTTTTCACTAGGTCTTAGCTTGCAGAATACACTAAGTTGACCTATACATACTAGGTTGACCACATGGATTTTTATCCTGATTCAACCTACTAGGTCAACTTGGTTGACCTAGTAGGTTCAGTGTGTCGACCTAGTCTATTTTGCTAAAAATATGCATTTCTCTCATTTTTTCCCTATTTCTTGACCTAGTAGGTTGAGTGTGTCGACCTAGTCTATTTTGCTAAAAATATGCATTTCTCTCATTTTTTCCCTATTTCTTGACCTAGTAGGTTGAGTGTGTCGACCTAGTCTATTTTGATAAAAATATGCATTTCTCTCATTTTTTCCCTATTTCCTTCCAATGCATTTCCTATCTTCCTATTTACTACACTTAAAATCAAATTTCATTCAAATTTGATAAAAAATTCACTTAATTCAATACAAATTTCAAACACTAGTTTGAGATCCATACTTGCATACCTATAGTGCACCTGCCACCACCTCTAGGTGTCTTCCTCATTTAGCTTGTTGTTCCCTCACCATCCTAGCCTTGTTTGGTCTCAAATACCTCTTTCTCCTCTCTTACAATTAAAAATACAAAATGAATTGTCTTTGGCCCTATTTAAAAGCAGTTTTCAAAATTCAATTACTACAATTATTTTCCTTCATATTCCTTGTTTTTCTCATATATTTATTTCTATTCTTCTATTTTTCAAACCATAAAATGCAATCTATTCATGATGAAGTAGATATTATTTTCCATTCTCATATGCCTATCATCCAAAACTTTTGAATTTTGGCTATTTTTGCATTAACTTCTATAGGTTTACCTGGTGTGCTTTACATTGGATGCCTTCACTTTCTTGTAGTCTTCTTTATTTACAGCATTAAGGTAAGTTAAAGGTATGTTATTTTTTATTCTATCCTTTCTTTTATCTTATTTTCTTCTTACTATAACATACTTAGCATCAATATTATGTGTTATTATGTTATATCTCTGAAGCACCATCCCATGTTATACTTACATGACACGTGATGAGCTTCAATAGGGGCATATGTATATACATAATATTTTCAAAATTTTATTGATTAATAACACTTCGCATCTTGAAAGAACCTATCAAGTATCAATCTCTCTAAGTGCATGCCTTAAGAGGTGCACTAAGAAAGGGTTGGATAGACCATCGATACTTCATAAATTTTTTGTTCCTTTGCCACTTGCCATCCACACTCTAGTCTCCTAAAAACCTTAAACCCTAAGCTTATTCTTCTCTTTCTTATCCATTCTAGTCACTATCATGCTTTATCCCCTCATTTCTTGCCCTATTATCCTTTTGACCTATTCAATACACTAGGTCAACCTTGTTGACGTAGTGTATTCTAGAGATACTTTAGCTTTTTTAGTTTATTAGCATATTGGCTGACCTAGCATAGACTTTAGGCATTATCTAAAAAATATACTAGGTTGAACCAGTCGACCTAGTACAACTAACATGTTTGAAAGTTTTTAGGAAAGTTACCATTTTATATACAATGTCATTTACCTCCTTTTCATAATAAGAGAATAATAAAGTGAAGAAGTGTGAACAAACATATATTTATTAACCATTCTACTTGAATAATAAAGCTTTAGGGTTTAATACTTTCTTTGGAGCTCTGATCTTATCTTGTGGAGAAGTATTTTGGATACTTAGGTAGTTTTTGTAGTCTAGGGTTGGTTTGTCTTTGTTATCCTTATAACCACAACAATTTATTTTGAGGCACCTTAGCCAAGGGAGAGATTAAGGCTCGACAATTTTGTCTTCAAGGGTAAGTATTCCTAACTTTATTTCTCCTTTGTAAGAGTAGATAGATAATGCAATATGTATTCTTTTCTTCCATGTATTAGGATTTTGTATACATTGACGTGAGTATATGTATATTATACATGTTTAATTTAGTTTTTATTTATTTGTTTTATTCTAACCCCAACTTTGTGCTACAAGCTTCGGTGTGCACTAGATTAGCTTACTTTTCTTGTTATTAGAATAGTTTATTCTCTTTTTTATTAGTATAAGTAAAATATTAAATCATATGAATCTTTATCTAGAGTTAGAAAACTTGGTGTTGCACAAGGACTCATACTCTCCTTTATCACTTTCTTTCTTAGCGATTCAGTAACCTATTTATTTAATTCTACATGTTTTATTGGACTCATCCTATATGCTGCTTGATTGGATAGAGCTGATCTTGAAATCAGATCAATGTGATGTTGAATATCTCTCTTCGATGATAAACCATCTAGTAACTCATCAAAATAACATCTACATATTCTTTCAACACTCTTGCTTCTTTTGTTGGTATTGACACCATTTCTATTTTTTTCAGTTTTTGCTACTAATGCATAACAACAACCTACTAGCTTCATATCTTGGATAAATTTCTTAATAAAGAGATGCTTTCTATCTTCTCTTCCTCTTTAAAAGGTAACATAAATATCTTTGTACCACCTTTTCAAAAAGTGTACATGTTCTTTGCTTCATCATGAATTAATTTCCTATCAAATTGTCATAATCTTTCCAATAACACATGACATGCATTCATCATAATAACATCATACCGTATTTTATCCATATAATTATTTTCTATAGAAAATTGGATTAAACATAATTTATCTACTGTAACTTCATTCTCTTTCTTAAACCATGAAATCTAATAAGGATTAATATGTTTTTCACATTGCAAATTTAGTTTCTCAATTATTTCTTTAGAAACCATATTTTTACAACTACCACTATCTATAATTACTTTGCATACCTTTTCACGTGAATTACATCTTGTTCTAAAAATATTTGATCATGGCTATGAATCACCACCTTCTTTATCCCGTACTTGTTCCTTATTTGGAGCAATCATGGTTCTTTTCATCATGAGATTCTTTCCAACATCTACTGATGTAAATTTAGCATTCTTCTCTTTTATCTTAGCCTCAATTAGATTAACTCTAGGCAATGTTCTTGACTCTTTTATTGATCTTGATAATGTGGACACTCAAATACTTTGTGCCCTTCTTCTCCACATATTTAACAGACATAAGACTTGTATTGGTTTGAAAACTATCCTATAGCACCACCATAACCTCATCCTCTCTAAAATATTCTTCCTCTTTATTGATATTAAAACTGTTGTCTATTGTCATCTTGCCTTTCTACACCACGTGATGATTCACCTCTATTGGTATTAAACCCACATCTGGTGGTATTACACTCATCCCATCCCTTATTTGGAGGGGATCTGCCTCTTCCTAGATCAAGAGACTTTTGAAATTCTATCTATTTATTTTTTTTTGCCTTCAAAGCTAATTGATAAGCCTCCTCTATGCTAAGTATTTTATGCATACTTAATTCATCTTGAATAAAAAATTTCAACCCATTTACATACCTTGCAGCCATCTACTCTTCCATTTCTTCATGCTCCACTCATATGAAAAGCTTATAAAATTCATCTGTATACTCTTGTATACTATGATTTTTTTGTCTCAAATTCTAAACTCTTCTATATAGGGTTTGTGCATAATATATAGGAAGAAATCTTTTCCTTAGCTTCTTCTCCATCTTTTTTCATGAATTAATCTTCTCTTTACCTTTTCTTTATCTCTCTTTTTTCAAGTGATCCCACCAAATCATTACATGACCTTTCAATTTCCTGCATGCAAAATTTACCTTCTTGTCTTCTCTCATAGTATTCCACTCGAAGAACTTCTCCATATTATTCATTCAATCTATCAACTCCTCTGATTTTAAATTGCCTCCATAATCTAGAACATTAAATTTTATTCATTCATTTCTTCCTTCTAAATCTCAAACCATCCTAACATCCATTAATGGTGGTTACTCTTATTGTTCTTCTTCTTATTAAATTTCTTCATCATGATCTGTGTCTTCCTCATCACCACCTTGTCTTATCTACTGATTGATGATAACCTATGTTGATTGTTGAACCTAGTTCTAAAGCTCTTGTATAGTTTGGTTTATTTACACAACTCTTTATCCTCTCTCCATTCTTTACTCCTCCAAGATTCAAACTTGCTTTGATACCAAATAATGAACTCAAAAACTAACAAAACAAATAAAATTACCAATAGGCCAAGATTCTAAACAATAACTTGTATTGATTCATATTGAATGACTTGAAATAATTAAAAACTCAAACCATGCTTAAATAAGCCTCAATTTGAAATTTAGAGTTGACATGCAAAAATTTGAAAAATCTAAAATCTAAAAAAATCCATCTATTTTTAGTAGTTGCTATTTATAGTAAGTTTTACATGCAAGCGTGCACGGCTCTAATTTTTTTCCAAAATAACCTAAATACTAAAATTAGCCTATGGAATGAAATTCAACTAAAGTTGATGTTCGGTTCTAAAAATATACAATTTCTGAAAATAGAATTTTTTAAAAAGATTATTAAACCTTAATTTCAGATCCTCAAAGGATCACGTTTGGCCTTCGTAAAATATTGAAATCAAATTTAAGAAAATAGAAAGATTTAAGATATAATTGAACTTTTTGATATGATTGTTCTAACGCATAAAAGAACTCAAATAAAATTACGAATCAAAAATTATAACCTCTAAAAAATTGACCTATTTTTTCTGCATCAAATATTTAAATATGATATACTCATCCTTATTAAAACTAACTTATTACATTCCTATTAATATAACTTTAACTAACAATATATCTAGTTAAAATTCCACCAATATTGCACACACGTCACATATATAGTTATTCCTAGCTTACTGCATTCCTTTTAGACCATATATTTATGACTTTAACATTCATTTTATTTTCAAAACAATGCATTTGCTAGTGACATTAAAATTGTCTTGTGCTTTTCAAAAACTATAAATAAATAAATAAATTGGAAGATCTATAATTTCATCTTTTATTTTTATATAAATTTTATGTAATTTATTTTTTATATATTAAGTTTTCTCAATTTTATTATATAATAATATCTATTCAAATTTTAGGTCTTTATATTATGTAGTTACATATAAATTTTTTCTATTTTTTAAATATTTAATAAAAAAATCTAAAATTTATTAAGAATCACAATTTACAACTGAAACCCTTAAACCACAGTGGAATAAATTGTGAGGCTCATTACATCCTATCCGAACCTAAGCTAAAATTATTATGTAAAATAACGACACCTTAATAATTATGTTAACTGTTTTGACTCCCTTAATTAAAAACCATAACCTTTTTAACGGAGGGACGGAAACCAAAAAATAAAAAAATAAAAAATAAAAAGAGAAAAAAGTTTTCTATAAATAAGAATTATGGCTGAACTCAAAAATATCATAGTGAAATGGGTAGAAGCCAGGGAACTATCTGGGCTCTTACATATTCCTTGGCACTTCAATTGAATATATTTATTATTTATATTGTAATGGGTAAAACTTTATTAATCTTAAATATGTAGAGTATTATTGTCGTGAAAGTGGTGAAATTAATAATTTCCTTAAAAAAAAATAATAAATATAATTTAAATGTATGTAAGATTTTATATATATATATATATATATATATATATATATATATATCAGTTAATTTTATTGTTTTTAATAGTTGATATTTTAATATATTTTTATTTATGTTTGATAATTATTTATTTTAATAATTTTTGTATGTGAGTTTAGATGGTTTAAAAATCTGTATTTATTGTTTACATATTAAATTTAAATTAATAGACAAATTTCAAATCAAACTTATAATTGATTATAAAAATATTATATTTCTAAAATTAGAATTTTCTTGAAAAAAATATTAAAAATATATTTTCAAGACTTTTAAATGTTCACATATAGCCTTTGAAATATTTTTAAAATGGTATTATTTTTTTTGATATATTTATTTTTGTGGTAAAGATATGTGTCTACATCATTTTTCTTTTGGTTGAAAATAACTCAATACATGTGAATTTCTTTGATTTTAATAATGCAATTTATTCTTGTTGATATTATTTAACTCTCATTCTAAAATATCAATGTTTTTTTTTTTCTATTTTAATCTTTTCCAATTTACCAAATACTTATCATAATTTACATATCTTGTGTTCACTATCTTTTTATCTAAAACTTGTGATATTTTTTTCTTATTCTTCTTAGATCCATGTTGCTTCCAATCCACTAATTTATCTTCCCTTTCATCATGTTCTTTATGAAAATTATATCAATATGAAAAAATAAATACTAAATAAATACAAAAACTATGTGATAAACTCACCTCATAACCATTATCATTGATTTTCTTTACAATTCTACATAGATAAATATTTTAATATTTCAAATTGTACATTCATTGAAAAAAAATCTATTTTCTAAAGTATACTATGGCCAAATATATTTTATTAAATACCTTCCATCTTCTTGTATTTTACTTTACATTTCTTACATGGCTTTTTTCTTATATCTCCTTGTAATTGTTACATGTGTTTTGCAAATGCTTCTACATTATCACTGTCTGATTCTATATTTGGTGACTAAAATAAATCTAAAATATCATTAATATTTTTGTCATAAATAATTTATAATGGTTATTTTTATGTTGATCTTCTCACATAATTACTATATGCAAACTTAGTTTGTGGTAAGGCCAAATCTCATTGCTTGCATTACTCTCCAACCATACAACTCAACAAATTTCCCAAGCCCATTTTTACTACTTTTATTTTAACGCTGAAACCAAGAATGATGACTCAAATTCAAAAAAAATAAAGCCATAGTTATAGCAATATAAACTAAGAAAGCTATTAAACTATAAAATTTTAAATTATTTATTTTAAATATATATTAAATATTGATAATAAAAATTATTTAATTAGAAATTTAAATTAAAACTATTATTTAATTTAATTATTAAGATAATTAATTCTCAAACAAGTGTTAAAAATAATTCATAATGTATTAAATTCTGGGAAAAAAAAAAATTATAATAAAAATTTAAACAATGTATAGTTAACATCAAAAATATAATTACAAATATTTAAGTTTCTCTCAAAATTGTATAGAAATTAAAAAATAGAATGTGATTTCAACTTTATATATAAAATTTATATCTTCTAAAAATTAAAATATTTTTTATAATTATAAATCCGTAATTTTAAGCAAGTGAAAATTTCGTAACTTCCACGATGGTTCCACCCGACATAAAATAATAGTTTGCGCCGTAGATAACACAATAATTTTAATGGGTATATAAGGTTCTGTGATTCGGTTTCGAAATCTTAGGCTCTTATGCATTTATCCGCAAATGGGGGTTCAAAAAAACGTCATTCTTTCATTTGAGTGTGTCAGTGGATTCACTTGGTAAATAGTGGATTTGACGTAGAATTGTTTAGAAATGCACAGATGATAGTAGAGGAAATAAAGTCAGTGAAAGAGAGATTTTCAAGGTGTAGAGAATATTTGAGTTGAAGATTACACAATTGACATGGTCAACTTCAATAGTCTTTTTTATTAAAGAAGTCCGTAATTGCTTAAAGAGTGCAGAGATCATTAAGAGAATAATGATTTTGAGGTTGGTGTCTATTAAAATTTATGAAAAAAAATATATTGTAAAAGTTTACAATATAATAGATATGAAGAAGTGTGAAGTATGGTTTGATTCGTAAAGAGTTTTTTCACATTAATTTTCTAGAAAGTAATGTTTTATATTATCTTCTTATTATTATATTTATTCTTTTGATTGCATGAGAATTATATATATATATATATATATATATATATATAACATAAACATTTATATTTACTATGTTAATAAATATTAATAAAATTAATTTTTTTTATATTAATATGAAAATATAATAAATTTCAATAATGTTATAAATAATAACATGTTTATGATGCAAAAGATATTATGTAATATATATAAATTTTATATGAAAGATTAGATAAATAATTATATAGTTAATATGATAAACAAAATCTTAAAATACATCATATAACTTAAAGACAACCTTTTATTAACTGAAAAGATATATGTTGAATATTCCCAAAATATGGATCATGATCATTATCACTGTATACAAATTAATTTAGAAGAACAAAATCTTAATTAAAATATATTATTTTTCTTAAAAAAAATATAATCTATCATATAAAAACATAATCATTAGCTATAATAAATAACATTAAGAATGAAAGGCACAACAGAAATCATATCAAAACCAACCCCATATCAGTGCATAAAAATGACAACTATATTTTTATAGTTTTGAAAATTATAATTATATATATATATATATATATATATATATATATATATATATATATATATATATATATATATATATAATTGAATTTCAAAATTATGCTATAATATTTGATATATTATAAATATAATTTTAAAGAGTTATGAAATTTCATAATAAATTATTTATAAATTATAAATTTTATCTTTTATTTATAAACAGATTTACAAGTTATGTGAGATCGATTATAAAAGAAATTCTATAATTAAATATATTTAAGGTAAGTAATATTAATATAAATATTTTCTTAGGAAGTCTCAATATTTCACTACTCGTGAAATATGAGTAAAGTTGACTTCAAATTATATAGTTAAATTTTAAAATCATATCTTATAATTCAATACACTATAAGAAAAACCCTTATATAAATATAATTAAATAGTTAAAAAACTCTATAATAAATAAAATTGATCATAAGAAAATGAGTGAAAGTAATAAAAGAATTATTAACCTCCCTGAAAAATCTTGATACTTCACCTTTATTATCACATGCTATATAACTCTTTAAATAAATAATAAATAATATTTTTTTAAATGTTAAATAAAAAGAGCATATAATCGTAACTATCATTTGAATAAGTAGATATAATACAATTACAGAAAGAAGCTGCATGGATGACATGCTTTTAGTTTACCTTAATTTTTATTATTTAAAAAAATTTACCATGTTAATTATGAAATGTTTAGATCAACGGATTTCTTTTAATTGGCGGTGGAAAGGGGTTCGAAAAGGGAAAATGTGTAGGACCGCTTGAATCTAATTTTCATGTGTCCAAACGGTAGTAAGTATCTTTGACGGTTCCAAATAGAAAATTGTTAAATCAAGGGAGTTCTTTTGAAAAAGGAGATTACACGTTTAAAATTTACAGATAAAGATATGTCTATTTAAAATATAATTAATTGTTTTCAAAAAAATTGAAAATAAAAGGTGGTATTATAAGTTATTTTGTAATTTATAAACATGATTTTTAATATTATAGAACTGAAAAGAATTCATTTTCTATTTCCATTAATGAAAAGAAAAAAACTATAGGAAAACTTGACGATGAGAAACATCTCATTAATAAAAATTAATGAAAAACAAACTCAAAATCGTGCCAAACAGGCATAATGTTAATAATGATACTTTTTATTTGTACCAAACCTCAAATATGCTTCCAAATTCTAATGCATCAGAATTTAAGAGAATCTCAAATCATTCTAATAATTCCACAACCATTCTCTCAATTCATTTGGAATTTCTAGACATTGCAAAACATAGTTTCCAGATTTTGTGAAGAAATCTTTAGGAACTTCGAAGATTCTGAAGATAAAAATCAGTGCATTGTCGGGAAAATATTCAATTGAAGGCAGAGTTGCACTTGTTACCTGTATTTGTTTTACAATTTACATAAGACGCAGTTTATTAAAAATATAAAATGAAATATAATTTTTGAAATTAATTACGAATTTTCTCCCTATACAGTTCTGGTAAGCAACAAGCCAAGCAACATGTCCAATACATATTTTCTTTTTCAATTTTAACCTACTCACAGTATGGTTATACAGGTCAATCTCAAACTTTAAAGTGACTTGTAAATTATTAATTTTTCTAATGTATTCTAGGTATCAAGACTGAAGTTGTCAATGTTTTTAGTTTACTGCTTTCTAGTATTCATGGTTAAATCTGGTTGTTGGTGTGCTAGCAATTATGATGTCTTCTTTAAAGAAAAATCAACATGTTTCAAATTAACTTCCATATCCAAGTCCAAAGAGTGCGTACTCCGGATAAATTATGGATTCTTTCTTTTCATACTATCAAAAATTGTAACCAGAAATTTGAGTTGTCTATGGAGGTTATTTCATATTAATTGATGTATAAGCAAACCCTGATTGATTCCACTCTGTTTAACAGTATTGTTTTCAGATTATTATTTTAAGAGTTGTGTAAAACATCGATCAAATGGTATGGAGAATTCATACCCAGTGGTCCCTCGATTTGGTAGTTCTCATGTTGCAACCAAGGAGGATACAGTTGCATGACCATGACCAAATACAGTTGCATTTTAACTTTCAAAAGCATTTCAACGGGTCAGAGATAAACTGATCCTTTGAAGCTGATGCTATTTTTATAAGTAAAACTCGGATGATTATCATTCCTTGAAAATGAAAGTGACTTTAGTATTTTAGCCTTTTAGACATCTTGAATCCTAATGTTTTGAGAATATTTGTTTTCAACTGATTTTATGGTTTTGGCTCAATGTGCAAAATGTTATACTTTGATTCTACATTAGCTACATACATGTATAGATTAATAGAACCTGGTAGACTAAAATTTAAAGACATTTCAATTAAATAAACTTGTTTAATATGTATTTCATTCTTCCATCTAGTTTTTAGGTCATGCTCTACTACAACTAGATAAAAGCCATTTTTTGTATGAAGTGATATTGCATCTTGTATTAGAAAAATATCGAGGCTCAAAGGAAATGTTAGAAACTCAAGATAATTTCTACACATGAAAGCAGTTAGTTGCAGTTAAGCAATCAGTTAGTAAACTGACAGTAAGCATTCAGTTAGTTAACTGACAGTTAGGAATCAGTTAGTTAACAATCATTTTGTTTAAACAGTTAGATGATTAGTTAAACAATCAGTTTCGTTTAAGTTATTTTTGGATTCAAATCTATTTAAAGATGCCTTGGGCACAACATTGTAAGCAAGGAAAAAAGAAGATCAATAAAATTCTATTTTTTCAAGATTGTAGTAGCTTTCTGAGTTTTGGGTTAACAGTTCTTGTTTTGCATGCTCTCTTGATTCTAACAAATTGGTATCAGAGCTTTAAGGATATGATCCTGTGGAGATTGAAGTTAGAGCTATAGCAGTAGCAGTCATAGGAAAATAGCGCAGCTTGCAAGAGCCTGGTTGAGCCAGACTAGGAGTGGTGCGCTCAGTAGAGAAAATACCAGCAAAAAAGGTGAAGCGCAGTCAGGTTAGAGCGATGTATAGCAGCAGAAGACTGCTGAAAAACTCTAAAACGCGCAGCTAGTCACAGTCAATTTGGAAGCATGAAGGGGGAGCAACAGGGCATGGGAGTGAATCGCGCAGCAGTTGCAGTTTGACCCTATACCTCATGTTTGCACAGTAGTCGCACAAGTCAGTGCCAACGCTGCCCAAGGAAGGAGCCTACAAAATTGAGAAAAGACAATAGAAAGGAAATCGGCCAGTCAACCCAGGAGAAGTGCAGACAGACATGTGTGAAGCGCGCAACAGTGAAGCTATGAATGTGTGTGTGTTACACAGCGAGTGAAGCTGTGAAAGTGTGTGTGTTGAACAGCGAGTGAAGCTGTCAAAGTGTCTGAAGATCAAGCCAATCATTGGCAAATCTAGACCAATGTGGAAAGAACCCAGCAGTGTCCTAGGAGGAAACCTAAGCAGTTACGCGTCGGGTGAAAGAAAGGTAAGCAAGCAGGAAGCTTGCAGTGTTGGACATAAGCATGTCTATTTATAGCCTTTCAACAAGCTACTCCTCAGTCTTAAATGCTGAGTGAACGCTCATTGAGCAATTGTATTTGTTCGTAGCCTCAATCTAGGCTATATCAAGGTGGTGTATTCCACATATAAGGCGATGTATTTCACAAGGCAGTGTATTCCACATGGGAGACAAAATTTAGGCATTGTAAATGCTAAAGTTGTTAATAGTAGAAATTAAGGGGGAGTGTTAGAAACTCAAGATAATTTCTACACATGCAAGCAGTTAGCTGTAGTTAAGCAATCACTTAATAAACTGACAGTAAGCATTTAGTTAGTTAAGTGACAGTTAGGAATTAGTTAGTTAACAATCAGTTTGTTTAAGCAGTTAGATGATTAGTTAAACAATCAATTTCGTTTAAGTTATTTTTGGATTCAAATCTATTTAAAGATGCCTTGGGTGCAACATTGTAAGCAAGGGAAAAAGAAGATCAATAAAATTCTATTTTTTCAAGATTGTAGTAGCTTTCTGAGTTCTGGGTTAACAGTTCTTGTTTTCTTGTTTATTTGTTTAAGTTCTTGTTTTGCATGCTCTCTTGATTCTAATAGGGAAGCCTGTACATGACATTAACAGGGAATCTAATATTGTTTTTCAAAACAATTATTCAAACATGGCAAGAAAGAGCGAGCTCAAATTCGATTTTTTTAATTTATTTTTTAATTATTATATAATCCCTTATACTATGGGAAACTTTTCTGGTTTAATCACATAAAGATGGTTTCCAATTCTTGTATATAAAGTTGCGGTAGTAGATGCTATGTATTCAGTGTCTTCTGACAAAGGTTCATGCTGATGTTGACAGTAGATAATGATATAGAGCATAAAAGTAAAAGCAATATTTATACGAAGAAAGAAGATAGTCAGTATTGAACAAAATGTAAACGTTAGTCCACCGTTATTCATGAATTAGATTGAAAAACAAGTAAAAGTAGAAGTCAAAAACTTGTACGCAAGAAAAATGTAGCTTTTAAAGTTGAATTAAAAATATTGTATAAATATTAAATACAAGGATTTTACAATCTATTAATAAAGTGATTCAAAACCGTTTGTAGTGTTTGAATCAACACCCTTTTGTTCAAACCGTTTGTGGTGTTTGAATCGACACTCTTTTGTTTTCAAACCATGCTTTTCAACCTTTAATCACTGAATCCTTCAATGTTAGATCTATTTGGGTTCGTCTCCCTCACCTCCTCCTATAGTTTTGGGATGAATCGTGTTACAAGGCGATAGGTAATGCCTGTGAAGAGTTTCAAAAAATACTCTGCTACAACCCTATTTTACCACACTATTTTTGACCAAATTCTTGTTAACATGGATATCTCCAAGGAGCTACCTGCAAAAGGCGATCTGAAATTTGAGGACCATCATGGACTTAACTTTTGGATTATGAGGCCATGTCTTTCTGTTGTCACAACTGCTTTGATGTTGGCCATTCAGCCAAGGAATCTAGTAGCTTAAACAGAAAGAAAGAAACCACTTGGTAGAAGGATTTCATTCCTAATCACCTCACTTTGAACGGTGTTGATTCTGCAAGTGATGTCTCAGATTCAATCTTATACAATATCGAAGCTCTTAACACAAGTGAGGACCCTGCGGCAACAAATGTCGACGAAAATACTGTGACAAATCCTAATCAAGAAAAGGAATGTACTAAGAAAAAACTAAATATAACAAAAGGTAAAGGTGGTTTTGTTTCAAGCAGAAGTCGACAGGCTAGTAGCTCAATCGAAGTTGATATTCCGTTCTCTCCTGATAAAGCTCATGGGGACAAGGAGGATTGAACTGTGCTTAGAAGGAAGAAGAAAGGAAAACTCAATAAAGTGCTTCTTCCAAAGAATATCTAACCAAAAAAGGATAACAGGGGCGGAGCATAGTGCGAAAGATTTGTTGAACTTGGGTAGTAAGTAGTTGTTTGCTTGTTGTTTTCTTAAGGAAGGCAGGCAAAAGGTTGGTTGTCAGTTATCCTATAACTGCTCTAGGGTAACTTCGTTTTGTGTTAGTTTTTTGTTGTGTTGTAATGCTTTCATGCTGGGATAACTTCTACAGAATGTTTACTACTTCCATTGTAGGTTGTTAACTCATGTTTGTGCTTGTTTTGTTTTTCCGGATTTTTAGGCTCTTTTCTAGGGACCATGCCAAAACCCTTGTTTTTGGTTCTTAGCCCCAGTTTTCTTTAGTTTTGAAGTTTTTGTGGGTTTGGTCCTTTGGGTCAGTGGGTTTCTGATTATTCGATGCATGATCCAAGATTTTTCATGGAAGAGGCATCTCATTTGTGCTTTATTGCTATCATTTTTAATCTTTTATAGAGGTTGTGGGATTTCATATCAAAACCCATCCCTCTGGTTCATGGTTCCAATTTTAAATTTAAAAAATAATAATTTATATAAATATTATTGTAATTATTTATATTCCAATAAAAGTTTACTAATAATATATAAATATTAAAAACATAAGAATAAATATTTATTCTTTTTAATCTCTCTTTTTTTTCCTCTTGTTTTGAAATTCCCTTTCTAAGGTGACATATGCTCATGGGACTTCTTAGATCAGGATGCTCATGGCACTTTTTGTATGCCCCATTGTGGTTGGAATTCACTTGTTTTAATTGTTTCACCTTTCTCACCTTACAACCAATTGATGACATTTTGTGCACTAATAAGATCTGATTTTAAATTTAATTGTTTATAAATATTCAAGTGCTATAACTAGATGAAATATTGAGAGATCATTTTATTTTTTATATATGAATCTTTTGAGTACTTGTAAACATTTTAGAAATAATCAAGAGATCATTAAAATATTCATTGAAGTATAAAATTTTATATTTAAACACATGGCAAGACACTCATTTTCATACTATTCAAGATACTCCAATTATTAAGATTTATTATTTTTGATATTGTTGCTTGTAAAGTCATGAAAAATATTAAGATAATTAAAATATTATATGGTTTAGTATAAACCAAAAATGTCAAGATTGATCAAATATTCTTATTTAATTGAAGTCCCAATTTATATTTTTATTTTTGCAAAAGCTTTCAAAATAGATCACTCAAAATAAAAAGGAATAAATTATATTTTAGTTAATTAAAAAAAAAGTGCACGAGTTTGAAAAAGGTTTCTATAGATCAAAACTATGTGAATTGAGGAAGGGCAATTTTCTTCAAGACTTGTTTATATCTTTTATAGACTATCAAAACACACTATAAACTGTTAGTAGACTACAAAACATTCAGGGGAGGTAAGAATTTGGTATGACTTCTTAGCACACATTACAACTATCACATGATAGAAAAATGAAATTAAATAAGCATATACCATATAATGTTTTTGAAATGTTTCTATACATGTGTTTCCCTACTTTTGAAATTTTAATTAATTAGAATTGTTACTATTTTTTAATATTCATTTAGTGTTATTAATTGTAAATTAGTATTTATGTAGTTATTGATTGAAAACCATTTGTCCATTTTACAATTGCTAGCCCATATCACCCAATATTATACTATAAAGTGATAATTGTGACGAATATAATGTATTATGCTCAACCATGGATGTGATTATTTTAAAATCCACCACTACTACCACTATTTTCATTAAGGGATATTTTCAATAAATAATGATTAGTTAGGGTTAATTCGGTTGGATTAACCCAAAATGTTGGTGTAGGATATTCATTATTTGATTTACTTATTAAATGGATAATTTTTACATATGTAGTTTTAGCTTACTTAGGTGTTATAAGAGGTTAAGTGGATGAGTTCCACCTAGATTTCTACTTGAGTTCAATTGAGTGCCACTGTGAGTTCTCCTATGAGTTCTACTGTGAGTTACATTTAGTCTAACTATGATTTATCCAGTGAGTTAACTCTCCCTAATCCTTATTTATATTCCTCTTCACCATGTTATTGTAATCAACCAAAAGTAGTGCAGAGTAGATAATAGTTAAACAAGGAATTTAATATAGAAGGAAATTATTGCACATCTTCTTGCATTTTTCTAAATATAAACAAGGTCATCATTATTGTATAATATTTGTGTTCTCACTCTACAAAAAGATCACCTACTATCTTATTCATATATGGTATCAGAGCTATAGGTTTTGGTAATGACCATCAGATAAAGTCTATCTATTTGATTTCTATTATGTATTATTTAAAGTTTTTAAAGAAGAATTTGCATATTGCTAGCATTAGAATTTGGGTTTTATTTATATTGGCATTTTCATGCTTGTATATTGGTGTACAAGGGTTTGTTATAGAATTGGTTGAAGTGAAAAGAAGATTTCATGGGTGATTCCATACCCACTTTTTTTTAGTGGGAGGATTTTCAACTGGAAAAACACTTTATCCCATGGAAGGAGACATTGACATATTGTAGCCTTTCTAGCTTGAGATCTGCTATGAGCTTGTCTAAAAATATGGTGGAGTACCCACATGTTAAGAGATTTCTATGCATGTTCACTAGTTCACTATAACGATGGTTGAAGAAGATTTCTATGCATGTTCAATGACCCTTCTAATAGCTATGCCTAGTCAAAGCATCATCTATCAAAGGCAGTCGTAACAGAATTTAAGAGAGCTCAAAGAGTCCAAGAATTAACAAATTAGATCCTCTCTCTACATGATGTCAGGGCTAAAATATTGCATGAGGTATATTTGGATATCAAGATCTACCACTATGTATTCTAGCTTAAGATCATAGTTCATGATTTCGCTGTCAAATAGCTAAATTGAGTTTCTATCTATGACTTACTCTTTGGGTCAATGAACTAGTGGGTGCTTTCTATGGTTTGGTGTGTAAAGGCATCCTCACCATTCATAATCATCCACCCTTCACATAGAAGTTTATATTGTTGATCTCCATGAATCTACAACTTTTGGCTATTTAAATATAGCTGCTACACTGTCCCTCATGCCTATAGTCATCCTTCTAATGTTGAACCACATCCAAGGTTATTACTGTTGTCATTATACTAGTAGTGAGGGTTTTGTTCATAGAGATTTTTATGGCCATGTCTATTATTACACGGTGAATTGGTATTAGATAGCCATCATAGGCACCAAGTTGGAGAGAAGAATGACAACAAACATGACAAGGCAAGGACTGAGGTCTTTTAATACACCATGATAATCAAAATCCCTCTACCTGCATATGGTGGTGTTGGTCTCTTAGTTTGCATGTAGATTGGTAGTGCATATAAATTTTTTAGCAAGCTTCCTTCCTCCATTGGTGCCGCTGTATACTTTCTATTCTCCTTTGCTAAAAGTCAACTTTATATACCACCTAAAGAGAATTAAAGAATGTTTTATTTATTTTTAAAATATATTTTCATAATTTTAAATTAAAAACACCTTGTAAGAGGGTTTTTAATAGAAAAGTCCACATAAAGGTGACTAGGCAGGTGTTTTTTTAACTTTTGTTAATGTAATAAGGTTTGTGGTTCAATCTTGATTCTAATGGGTGGTTACATGGCATGCTTTGTATTTTAACCTAATGAAAATTTAAAATTTAAGTGTAATTTAATTAAATAGGACATTATTGATGGAAAAATGTATTTTGCTATAACGTTTGACTAGTAACTCTAAATTGAGTGCCACTTTTTCAAAAGTGCATGTTTTTTCATCATCTTTCCATTGGTATACTTTGTTTTTTAAATACACTAAAGTTATAAAGTGCCATATTCAATGGGGTTATGGGCCCTACTATTTTCTACAACTTTGCACACTGATTGTTCTCATTTATATGGACTCATTTTAGGCCCAGTCTGAAGTCCATCTCTAGAGCATGCACTATTTTTTTTCTAGCATTGATTGGTCATTTGGATACATTATCACTTGTGTCTGATGTCCCTTTCATGAGCATGCTACAAGAGTTCATTGTAGAATATTTTGTTTAGTTGTGCACTTCCTTGGCATCTTCTCTCAGTCATGTTGACCCCATTTGAGAGACTCCAGATAATGAGAGATGTTTCATTTCCAATGATCCTTCTTGGGAAGGATAATTATGCTTTGTGACATACTTATATGGAACACTTTCTCACATGTAAGAATCATATTCCATTTTTATATGGATAGATTCCTATACCCATTGATCCTATTCAGCTCGATAAGTGGGTTAATAATTGTGATAGGGTTTTTACCACTTTGTTCGTATATGTTTTCATGTATTTTCATTACCATGAAGAATATACAAAATGTCCATACAATATTTGGAGCATCCTATAATTTTTTTTGGAGATCTTATTGTGACTTACATCACACCTCCTCCTCTACTTCCTATTGTCTCTTTTGAGATTGTTGTACTCTCTCATCATGCTTTTATTTCTTGTGATGATACAAATATATTGGACAATGTTCTTCCTTTTGTTGGGGCTCCATTATAGAACAAGATTCTACCAGACCTTAGTTATCTCATTATAGATTATACATCTATTCTTGTGCAAATTGTTTCTCTTTTAGAGCCTTCACAAACTTGTATTTTTTAGGACTTCACTGATTTCAATGAGAGTATACACATTGAGAGTATTGACAACTCATATTTTCCTATGGAGGTTCATCTTATATATCTGAGTGCTTCATTTATAGACCAATATTTAGTTTCAACAGTTGTTGAGTCTTACTCTCCTATTTCCATAGACATTCTTTTAGTAAATGTTCCATGTCTATCTTCTTCTCTAGTTGTTCTCTTCCCTTGATTGTATGCTTCTTCATGTTCATCTTCTATAGTTAGTTTTGTGATACATGATCAGACTTTGGCATATTCAAGGATTAGCATGGAGATATTTTAGCATTATTCAGAGATATACATCTTGATTCCTACATGCATTCCACTTGATTCGGAATTCAACAATTTGACAGCTAATGGTTTATTTCTTCCAAAAGGAAGAGAAAACATTTTTCATAGAGGGACCTACTACAACATTCACCATACAACATTTTGTACATAAATTCTTTCTCTTCTTTATGGAAGCACACACCCTTCATATTTTGTAGGATACAGGGAACATCACTATGTATTTGGGTATCTCATTAAGTGTCATTGTCAGGGGCTAATTTTATAGCCCACCTAAGCTATGCTTAAGAGGAGGTGTCGGAGTAGGCTTTCTTATCACTTATTTTCTTTTTCTCTCTTTTGGGGGGAGGTTTTTTTCCACTGGGTTTTCTCCTTTTACTCTACTTATTGACAGTTGCATTATACATAGGTGCCTCATTAGGCCTTATTTTTGGGACCCATATTTTATTTTCCATCCACATAAACTACGCTTAAGGTGGGGTGTTGGTGTAGGATATTCATTACTTCATACTTACACATGTAGTTTCAACTTACTTAGGTGTCATAAAAGGTTAAGTGGGTGAGAGGGTGAGTTCCACCTAGAGTTCCACCTAAATTCAATAGAGTGCCACTATGAGTTCTCCTATGAGTTTCACAGTGAGTTACACTTAGTCTAACTATGATTTATCTAGTTAGTTAAATCCCCCTACTCCTTCTTTATATTCCTCTTCACCATGATATTGTAATTAACCAAAAGCACTATAGAGCAGATAATTGGCAAACAAGGTATTTAATACAAAAGGCAACTATTGTACATATTCTTGCATATTTTTGAATATAGACAAGGTCACCATTATTGCTTAATACTTGTGTGCTCAATCTATTAGAAGATAACCTATTGGCTTATTATGATACAAAATTGACCACATAATATAATAACAAGGGTTAATTTTAAATATTAATTACCAATTAAAGTCAATGAAGAGTGTGATCAAACCCAAGTCAACCAATATTTGTACTAATTAGTGATAATTGTACCTAGTATAACTAATTGGGGCTAGTTTTGTAAATTTACCATGTTAAGCACTAAGAAGCATAATTACAATAAATAATAACCAATCATAAATAATTACATGAAATTATCTCCAAATCGATCAATTCTTATACTAAAAATGTTTATTATAAATCATGAAGAAATATTAAAGGAATTTAGGTTTATAATTATGCATAAACCAAAAAATGTTTGCACTAACATGAGATAATTGTGATTAATTATGATAAATTACGACCAATTAACTCTAAATTAACCTATTCTTACACTAATAATGTCTAAATGATATATATAACTACTAGTTAAGATCAAAAAATGATGTAGTTATCCCAAAAACCAATAAATTTTTACATTGACAAGGGATGGTTGTAACAAATAATGATGAATTAGGATCAATTAAGTGGAATCATGCAAAAATGAACTAACTCTTAAACTAATAATGGATAATTATGTGAGCGATAATGACCAACATAGAGTCAAATGGTTGTGATTACCCCCAAATTGACCCAAATTTTTACTAAGAATGATTTATTGTCAAGAATAATGACTAATTAAGGTAGAAAAAGGTGTACTTTCTCTCAAATCAACCAATTCTTATATTAATATATATCTATTACAATAAATAATGTCTAGTTAGGGTTAACAATGAGAATTTAGCTCTGAATTGACTGAACACTACCCCCAATCAAGACTTAATATGACTAATAAGACAAAATTTTGTGCAATATTGACATAAAAATGATTTATTTAGGGTTTTAAACAGACACAATCAACCCAATTCTAACATTATTTTATGTTTTTATCAATATATTAGATTGAATTAAATAAAACAAGGACTAACATAATAGTAATTAGAGAAATGAAGGTCAATCTACATACAAACTTAACTCATATTTTTCATCTATTCAATTTTTATTGGTCACTTTTATAGTAAATTTGACAAAGCAAGACCCAAATCAGGTGTGATAAAAGTAGTTAAGATTGATTTAGGATTAGTCACACATAATTGATGCATACTTTTCATCCTTTTGTGTCCTAGATCATTATATAAATAATATTGACAAATAAAGGCCCTAAATAGGAGCAAGTAGTGTAATTAATAAAAACATTTGAGGCTATTCTTAAAAAAGACCTAGGTTATTATCATTATTTGATTCTTGTATGTCATTATAAACGTAATTTTTTAATCTAAGGCCCTAGTTAGGTGCACTAAAATAAATGTATCTTGAATTCAAACTATGCACAACAAATATTAACATTTGTTCGTCTTTTTATATAACTCATAGATATTAATGAGATAAAATTTGAAAAAACAATGCCTTAATTAACAGAAATTAGATTACTATATCTTAATTTGAGGCTATGTAGACACAACTAAATAATTTTTTTAATTATTTAATGTTGTAGGTAATTATTCATTGAATGTGATAAACAAACCTCAATTAGGTTAAGTCAAATAAATGAAGTAGCATTTGGAAATACATGTACATCATTAAGCCTCATTTGTAATTATGCATGTGTTTGTAGGATCTTATCAAAATTGATTAACCTAGGTCTTAATTTTAGGATTGATAATGGAAATGAAGGCTAATTTTAGTTGTACAGACATAATTGATCCATGTTTTTCATTAATAATCTTATTTAGGTTGTTATTAGTCAAAATTTGACAAGCATTTCTATAATTAGGTGCAAGTATACTAATGGGTATGAAATTGTGGGTATGTATACATAATTAACCCCATGGTTGCCATTATTAAAATATATAGATCTTTATTGTAATGAATTTGATAAACCAAGGCCTTATTTATAAGAAATAAATGATAAAAAGCATTATTTATGGATACATGCACACAATTGAACTATGTTCTCCATTTGATGTTCCTAGGTCATTATTAATCCAAATTTGATAAGCAAGGACCCTAATAAGGTGAAATTTAAGAAATTAAGGTTGATTTTTGGCTAGAGACATAAATGATTTATAGTTTTCGTTATTTATGTTCATAGATTGTTATTAGACCAAAACTGCTAAACCAATGCATCAATTATGGCTAATCAAATTAATGAAGATAGATTTAAGGCCATGCACATAAAAATTACCATTCTTTATTATTCTAATTTTTCCATTGGAAGATGAGCTTCATTGGGAGATAATTTTAAATATTTCACTCCATTATATAAGGGCAGGGATCATTTCAAAAATATTCACTTTACCAAATTAAAAAGTTTGTAGGTTATTATTACATAAAATTTGATAAACTAGGGCTCCAATTTAGTGTAATCAAAGTAATGAAGGTTATTTATTCTTCTCTTATAATGAGATTTATGGATTTTTGTTTATATTGTCTTCTCATTTTTAATTAGCTTTATGGTTTTCTGCCTATCTCCTTAGGATCTCCGAGAGGCTTCTTTTATCTTTCATGGTTTGATCTACTAGCTAGATTATTTTGTACCATGGGGTAAGGTTCTCTTTACCCTTATTATTATCAATAAAAAAAAGTAATAAAGGTTTTATTTGGTGATATACACATATAATTGACTTATTTTTTCTTTATTATATATTTGTATAATGTTGTCAAATAAAATTTTACAAACCAAGGCCTTAGTTGGGACAAATACTAATAATCAATGGTATTTTTCATGCTATGGACATATAATTTAACCATGTTTTTCATTAATAAATGATATCATGTCATTATAACATGAAATTTAACAAACTAAGGCTATAATTATGATAAAACAAAGCATTAAAAATTAATTTGGATATGTGAAAATAAAATTTATTGATTTTTTTAAATATTTTATTTTGTAACTCATTATTGGAACAAATTTAAAAAAATCAAACCTTAATTAGATACATAATAAAATAAATAAAGCTTTATTTGAGAATACACACATAATTAATCATATTTTTTCATTGTTTTATGTTCACACATCATTATTATCTTGTGTCAAATTTTAGTAAACTATAACCCTAATTAGGATTAACTAAAGAAATGAAAAAAAAGTTGTAGGAATTTTCCATAAAATGTCTCATTTTGTCATTATTGCATGTTTTTAGATAAATAATGGGTCATTATTAGACAAAATTTGATAAACTATTATTAAAATAATGGATATCAAATAAATAAAAGTTGATTTTAGGCTACGCTCACATAATTAACTTGTTTTTATCATTATTCATTACTCATATCTAACTACTAGACTAAATTGGTAAAATAAATTTGTGAATTATGAGCACTCAAATAAATTAAGAATTATTTTTGTGAATTGCAAATATAATTTACCCTTTTTGGTCATTATTTGGTGTTTCTATCTCTTTAGTATATTAATTTTAAGAAATCAAGGCCATAATAAAGCGTGATTATGGTAATAAAGTTTTTTTTTGGGTTCCATACACATAATTGATCTCCATTTGCCCTTATTTTTTGTTTTTAGATCATTATTATAGTATATTTTATAAAACAAATAATATTAATTAGGAGCAATTAAAGTAATGACTTGATTTTGGGTAATGCAATAACTTGAACTAGTTCTACATTATATTTTCTCAATTATCCCTTATTATTGTGAACATTGATTGATTTGGGGATAATCTCACCTTGAATGACCTTGAATAATTATATTATAAATTATACTCTTTATGGATAAATAATCCCAATTTATTGTAATTGGTCTTATTGATCATAATTATAAGGTTAAATAACAAAAAAAAAATGATTCAATGACAGGTAAAAATGCATATCCAGTTATTGATATATTATAGGATTGGGGTAGGCTTTGAAAAATAAACTATATATAGAAATCATATTTTAGGTTCCCTAAGCATGCCTTAGGTTCCTATGTATAACACTTAGATAGCTATGAAAATCATTTTTAACTTTTTATTAGAAAAAAAAAATGACAAACCATGGCTTGAATTGGATACAATGTAAGTATTATAATTTTATTTGGAAATATGCACATATAATTGACGTAATCATGTATTTTACAAAAACAAAATACAAGATAATACCTTAATTAGGAGATATCATAAGAATGAATAATATCAGTGAGTTATACACACATAATTAAATAATATTTTTTATTATTCGGTGATCATAGGACATTATAAGGTCAAAGTCAATAAACTAAGGCCATACTTAAGGGAAACCATAGAAATTAATATTGATTTGGATATGTGTAAATATAATTCTGATGTATGCTATGAGGTCCCAAGACCAAGTGTGTGGTGGGGAGATGTGTGTTAGAGGTAAATCATAGTTATAAAGACTGAATGCATGTAGAAGGATTTAGATGGAATGTTCAACATACATTAAAATGGATTTGAAGTATTTTACTCATAGAAATACAAATTCTATTAAATTATAAAAGAATAAGGAAATATTAAAAATTTGTACAAGTCTTTAGCAAGGCTAGGATAATAGGTTCATGTGATAAAAAGGGATAATGCATCCTATGATTTTCCTAGACTAAAGATGGCTTACAATGTTTGTATGATAGGGAATACACTTAGAGTATGCTACCTATCATTATGACTATCTATGTGGTTATAATTAATGGCATTAAATCATGGACCTTCCATATTTCTTCTATTTAGATAGACATTTTACATATTTGTGGATAAGTATACTATACAAAAGTAGCTACAACTATTATCTATTAAAAATAATATAGTTACAAACCTTTTCATCTTCCTTCTTAGAAAATGGTTGGGATTCCAAGTACATTGTGACTAAATCCAAAAATAGATAATTAATAGGTTCTAGGATGGCAATCATGACTTGGTAAGTCACATATTTATATCAAGATAATATGTGGATGCACTAGATACAAGAAGGTGTAAATATGGATAGGTAATCGTAGGCTTTATGTAAAGGATAAGTGCACATAATTAAAATCAAGTATGAGTAAGGCACATAAGTCATAGATAAAGTGTGAGTGTGATGCAAAAGAATGTGATATAATGAAAGTGTACCACATAGGACTATGAGCAAGTCTGAGACTACAATAAAGTGTTGATGTGGCACGCATGACTACAAACAATTGGGAGTGTCCTATGTAAGAGTATAAACAAGTGTGAGAAAGTGATCAAGTATGGATGTGGATCAAGCAATAAAAAAAATTATGAATGAGATACATAATATTGAAATCAAGTATAATATTATGATCAAGTGTGTATGTGGTGTGCAAGATTATAAGCAAGCATAAGTAAAGCATATAAGACTACCAATAAGCACAAGAGTGGTGAACATGATAGCATGCAATATTAGTGTAAGAGAGTGTGTATGACTATGATCAAGCATGAATGCGGTGTGAAAAATTTAATGTAATATTGGTTACATCAAAATCATCAAGTAGATTAATGCAAAAACAAGCTTGGCATAGAGGAGATTCAATGAGACTATGAGTAGACACAATTTGGCCTATGGCATGTAGCACTCCAAAGTGAGATGTGTGTATGTTTCAAAAGTTCACAAAAGATGTGTGTACAAATTTCAAAATATTTGCAGGGATCATGTGCACTTTCTTGAAGATAAATGGTTTCTATTAGGTCCTTGTGTAACTATGGAAAAATACACTAAAAGTTGTTGATTATTGCATTTCTTCTCCTGATAAGATCTATTATGGATACCTGTTAATTCTAAAAGATGTGAGTGATCCATGCACTCTTAATGTAGATAGTAGGAGTGTACATACTTATGATGTCTTATTGATATATGTGAATAATATCCAAACATAAGAACACATTACATATGAAGCATGTCCATTCTAAATGGATGTTGCATGCTCAAGAATGTAGAAGAATCATCAATGTTGTAGTGCTGCTAAAACTAGTGATCTTTGTGTTGTCCAAGTATAATGTCAAATATCAAAAATTTGAGGTACAAGAGTGTATTTGAGAAACTCCTTATGCTATAGCTATGAAAATAACTATGAAGTCTCATGTGTGGGTACGAGACATGTTGATGTAACATAAGTTGGCATATTGATGGCATGGATCCATAGATGTGTTGGTACACAATGCAAGTCATGTTATTTAGATATCAATGTGTACATATATGTATAAAATGAAGTGGAATTATATACCACATTACCTACATGTAAATATTTTAACTTTTAAGAACACTATAGTGATGATTAAACTTTCCCCAAACTGTCAAGGTTTATGCATCTCTGATGTAATTTTAGTGAGTGTGTATTTATTTGCACATGAATGACTAAATCAATGGGTGGACTAGGAATGGTTTTTCCTTGGTATGTAACATAAGGATGGATATCCCAAAACTACATAGTTGAATTAAAGTTGTAATGATACTGGCCATAATTAACTAGAGAGTAGGATGTCTATATCTGATGAGACCATCTTCACAACTAGCATGGTTGAGCCATGTGGTGTTCTTTGCATTGGCAGTGTTCAAGTTTCTAGAATGTACCTTAATTATCACAATTGTTATTTGGATGGTTCTTCTACTTATAATTATGCATGTGTTCTTATGGTTAGTTTTACATTGAGTGTGGATGAGAAACTGGTAATGTTTATTTTGTGCATCACCACTTCTGAGATATGCACCATATTATATGTTTTCATGGCATAGGTTTCCATTGAAAGTCATGTGTGCATTAAAATAATGAATTGTCAATGGAGCATGGCTGGGATGCTCAAACAACACCTTAAGATTCCTCATGGATATGTTGAGATGAATAACCCAGTATGCAAGTGGAAACACTTAGGCTATCTTTTACATAGTGCAATGTGGATTCATGGTTGGTCATGAATGCAACTAGAAGTATATGAATCCTTCTCATATTGTGATGTAACTAATGTATCTAAGACCATTGTTGTATGGTTTTATCTCTATCTGGATGAGATTGATTATGTGTTGTCCCTTGTTTCCTAAGCTTTGGCCTTCATAGCACATTTTCCTTGGCAACTTAAAACCAATTCCCTTTGTGTGATATTCAAAACTACCAAACAAGGTTGTTGATGAATCAAATGGTGATGAATGACATGGACATAGAAGGTGTTCTTTCATATTTTTTTTTTACATCGCATGTTATGGTTGGGCATGGGGGTACATTGATGTTTGGAGGATTATGTGATTTAAACTTTATTGACTTAGCTTTGAGGTGATCAATTTATTTCCCCATGGCATAGAGTTCCAGCGATAGATTTTGCATGACAAAGAGGCATCTATCCTTTACTTACACAATGTTTTGGTGGATATGCTCAATTTGATTAATGTTATTTTTCCTAATATTTTTTAGGTTCTACATGATAATATTGGATCCTTTCTCCTTGTACTAGAGAGTGTCTTTCAACTATTGATTTTGGTGTTGGAGTTGTTAGACCTCTTTAATCAATTATGTTCTCTCTTCTATATATTTTGAAATGGACACTTCCATTTGGGAGTTATTCACCTTCTTGATTGCTTTGCCAATGACCATAATAGACAAAAAATGGACTACAAATGTAAATAAGACTTAGAAATGATATGATGGGTATATGTATTATAATAACAATGATCTATGCTATAGGGATCAAAAACTAGGCATGTGGGGATAATTATTCATTATAGATAACTTAGAATTATAAAGAGTGAATGCACATAGAAGTATTCAAACAAAATGGTGAACATACATTCAAATGGATTGGAAGTCTTATGCTCACAAAAAATTAAATTCTATTAACTGAGAAAAGAATAGGTAAATAGTTAAGACAAAGGTGTACAAGCCTCTAACAAGGCTATGAAAATATGATCTTCTAATCAAAGGGGGTAACACTTCTTCTTAATTAACTAGATTGAAGAGTGCTCACAATGTGTGTATAATAGAATAGATACTCAGAGCATCTTACTTATTGTTACAATTATGTATGTGTTTATAATCTCTGGGATCAACTCATGGGCCTTCCCACTTTTTTTGTTCAAATGCACATGCTACATATTTTTACATAATAATATATAATCAATTACAACTATTATTAGTTAAAATGAATATGGTTGTGAATTGTTTCATATTTCTTGTTATAAGATAGTTAAGTTTCCAGGTATATGGTGGCTAACTATCGAATTGGATAACTGATATGTTCTAAGTTGACAAGTGCCACTTGGTAAGCCATACGTTTAGACCAAATTGATATTTGGATGCTCTAGAGTTAGGAAGGTGTAAAGATCCATAGGTGATGATAGGATTTGTAGGAGGGATAGTCACATAAAACTATGAACAAGTGTGTGTAAGTCACGTGAGATTATGAGCAAGTGTGATTGCGTTTTGTCAAATAATGAGAAATCATTTCTGAACTATCCAAGAGTGTGATCAAGTGCATGAATTTGAGAAAGTGTGAATTTGTCTTGCATGAATCTAAGGAAGTGGAAGTGTACTTTGTAAGGATGTGAGCAAGTTCAAATATTGCATGTGGGACTGTGAGCAAGCATAAGTGTGTTGCATAAGATTAAGATAAATTGTGAGACTTTGATCATCTAAGGATGTGGTGCACAAGACTACAATCAACTACAATTAAAGGATGTAGAGATGGGAACAAGGGTAGGAATGGTGCACAAGAAAAAAAGTAAGCTTAGTGCAAGGGAGTGTGCAATATGAGCAAACATGAGTGTGGTGCATATAACTACAATAAACCTTTCTTAGGCCATAAACATAGGCACATGCAAGAAGCAATAGACTTGGCATAGAAGAGAGTAAATATAACTACGATCAAGTGTTAGTAGGCCCATGGCATGAATAAATTCAATGTGAGATGTGTTCAAGTTGTGAAAGTGAACAAAGGAGGTGTGTACATGATGCAAAAACTATGCATGGATGTTTATTAATCTTTTTCATATTTCATTGTTTTTAATTCATTATTTAACCAAATTTGACAAATCTGAACCCTAGATAGGTGCACAATGAAAGAAATGAAGGTCAACATAAGGTTACACATATAATTAAAACCTATTTTTTTCATTATTTTATGTTCATAAATCCTTCTTATCATGAGTCTAAGTTTGGTAAATTAAGGTCCTAATTAGGATTAGTTGAATAATTGAAAAATGTTTTATGTCTATTTTCCCCAAATTGTCCCATTTTTTCATTCTTGAATGTTTTTGGGTCAATAGTGGGTCATTATTAGACTCAATTTAATAAACCAAGATTGAAACTAATAAAATCAAATAATTGAATATTGATTTTAAGCTACAGCCATACAATGAACACATATTTATCATTGTTCATTGTTTGTAGGTCATTTTATAATTAAATTAGTTTTTTTTTTTATTAGAGTGAGTTTGATCAATTAAGGCTGCGATTATAAACATAGTTTAATATAATTGATCATAATTAATCACAATTATATTGTAAAAAAAAAAATAATAATAATTATATAAAATTTAATAATACGTCTCCAATCAATAATATATAATGAATTAATGTTAGCTTATGAAAATAAAATGTTACAAACCATAATTTAAGTTCCATAAGTATACCTCACGTTCTTATGTGTAATACTCAAATACTTATGAACATTATATTACCTTAAAACTCCTTAAGGTTCTTATTATGTTACCCTAAAACCTTAAAATGCTTTAAGTTTCGTATGTGTAATACTTAAATATTTATGAACATCATGTTATACTAAAACTTTAAAATTAAAAAATCTTAATATTTGGCTAAAGCATGAATTTGAAGAGACCCTTCAATGTTAAAATTAGACATTGGAAGCCACTCTTAAACATCTTGGATGTTATATTTACAGAGTAAAAATATGGTAAGATCTAATATAAAAAATATCTTTCATATACTGAAAATATACTTTTCTACTCATCAAATCTTTAAAAAATACGGTTACAAACTTGGCTTCATTCCATACACAATTACAAAACAATGTTTTCTGAAATAGTTAGGGGAAGCATGGATGATGATCGGTTTTACAGTATTCGTAGCCTTAAATACACATCTTTTTAACTTTTTAAAAAAGTGTTTAAATTTTTGATTTTTGATTTTTTTAAAAAAGGGCTTCAGGAGATTAAGACTATGTGTATTATGTTTCACTCACAAAATAGAAGTGTATATTTCAAATTAAAATGTTGGACATATTTATTATTATAAAAAAATATTGGTAATTTAAAAATTAGACCTCATATTTGAGAATTCTTTAAGAAGTATTTAAACTCTGAGTGCAGGCATCTCATAATCTCATGTAAATTTAGGCATCTCTATTTTCAGTAACAAGTTGTAAATTTAGGCACTGTTTTGGTCTCCCATTATCTAGAACCGTCCTGATCTATACTTCTTATTATGCTGTATTAATAACTCCACCATATTCTTCCTCAGTAGAGGAAAGACCTATATCAATCATTTTCTTACTTGAACGTGATATTGGACCAAAATTATCCATACAAGCATGACCTAAAGTTGACTATCTATCACCAAAATCTCCAACCTATTACGAGTCTATAAAACCAGCTAGAGAAATGTCTCCCTTCTAAGAGGTACTTGTAGGAGAATTGTATACCGAATTTCTATGTAATCTGAACATATTCGTAAGCTAAGGAAATTAAAAAGGTCAAAGTTGGCGAGCTTTGAAAAAAAGCATGGATTACAGCAACAAAGCTGCATATAAGAATGTTATACCCATATATATTTAATAGAAACGCTTAATTAGATTACAGCGATGGATAATAGATTTTAAAAGTTTATAAATGTGTTTTACAGCAAGAAATACGCATAATAGATTGTGTAGGATGTTCCAAGGCCTCTTATTGATTGGAACAGCTTGTAAAATCCCTTGGTTTACCAAATATGGCATTTTTATTGGACAGTAAGAGCTAAGAAAATAATAAAAAAGTATTAATATATACTTAATAACTATTTCTAAAAATAAGAATGAAATTTACCTCATGAGAAACTAGGAATATATACAATTGCACGAGAAAATAAGTCAATACTTTTACTCAGTTTCACTAATGCTGATCGATCTCACAGGTTCATCGATTGTTATAGCGTGTACATACACTAGGTCTAATAACAAACACTATAGCAATTCTATACTTGTCTAAACAGCTCCTTAAAATTCTTAAACATGTTTTGATAGATAGTGTATTCCATATACATTGAATTATTTTGTATATCCAGTATTTAACATTGAAATGTTTATATATTTAGTATTTTCTAATACTTGTTTATGTTAAATTATGAATAATTGACCTAAATTTTCTGTTTTAGTCTTCACTTACAAGTTAGTCCTGAGTATAACTCGGCTCCCTTTACTTGAGATGAATAATTCTTTTTTTTAAGGATTGGATTTACCAAGTAAAAATAAAAAAATTGAAAAAATAAGAGTTGATATGTGGGGAAAGAAATGTCTTCCTTGCAAAGTAGAAATTGAGAAGATGAAATTGAGAAGTTTTAAAAGGAATTGGACGCATTCTACCATGATCTCTATAAATACTAATAAAAATAAATAAATACAAGTACAAGAAAAGATACAGCTCTTAATGTACATTCTATCATTCCACTATTTCTAACCCTAGACATTTATCTCACTTAGTAACAATTGACAATTAACTATATACCTGTAACTTAGTGTCTTCCCCATTTAACTTCTACCAAATAAATTGTGTTAGTAGCAGTCAAGAAAATGGACAGTTATGTTTTTTAAACGGAATATAAAAGAGTACGGATAGCATTGTGGAATATGGTAACTAGGGTCCAAAGTATGCAACAGTTTTCTATACAAGATTACATCAGTTCAAAATATGCAGCAATTTTCTACCCAAGATCACATCAATTCAACATTATCTTCCAAAACACATAAGGTCTCGAGATCTGCCATTGAAATTGTTCAGTCTTTGTTTCATTTTATTACGACTTATAGGAACAGTTAAAAATGAATCCTAGACAATTTTCCAACACACACGTTCTTCTACAAGCTCGTCGATATGAACAAATTCTGTTAAGAATTTGGAAGCCAATCTAAAAAAAAACATATGATTGGCGAGGTTAGATCACTTTTTTATTGCTCTGATTACTCCCCATGGTTTTCTAATTTTTCTATTTTGTGATTTAAAAGAAAACACATCCCAACTTAAAAGAATATGAAACTAAGCTAATTATGCAATGTAACATCAGAACTGTAATATAGATTTCTTATCTTTTGCATCACTGGCGTTACGCACCTCGAATGTAGTTTTGCCTGATGAAATTAACTTCCAAAGTTTCTTCTATAGCTTAGCGCCGCTCTTCTCGAAATTTTGCAGATCCAACACCTGTAATGGATATTCACAATTACACCCTCACCATCTGCTTTGAATTAATTTAATAATCAAACTATGTTTTAGATAACGGATTACTACCTTGCAATGTAGGGCGTGAAATACTTTTTCATCAGCGGTGAAAGATGACGCAGTGAGTATTTGAAGGCCTCCTCTTCAAGTGCAACGAGAAGCTCAGACAATAGCATCTTCTCTCTCAAGGTGTTTGTTGTGATTACAACAACTGATCCAACATGGTTTACATTCACTACAGGAAATCCCTCACATTCATTGCACAATATAGCAGTGTTGTCCTCTTTATCCCTCTGCCATAAATTCATTTTCATCTTCATGTCGTCTCTTTTCTTGGCAAGATCATCCACATTCTCTTGGAGAATGCGGATATACTGTGCGGCTTCTGATAGCTGATCACTAATGGAAGTCTTGCCCTGCACCACAATCCAAGGAAATCTGTGTAGAAATCTAAGCTAAAAATACTATTTTCAGGTTAAATAGATAACTAATGACAACCAATGTTTTACATGAGCCCAATATTTAAAGCAGAAACACAGGAGTAAAAATCGCATACGCTGGTATTGCTTTGTGGTAGCAAAGATGTAGGCTGCAAATAGCGGGATTTCATATCATTTCTTCTCTCCCTTTCCATTTCTCTGTGAAGGTACTTCTTATCCATGCCCTCCATTCTGTTAGCCTCACCGTTACAGCTGGCAGAAGCAGCACCATAATTGCCAAATTCGAGAGCGTTTACTATATGAGCAGAATCGCAGTCCTGGTAAAATAGCGACTCCGATATAATCTGTTCTCCGCTGTGCACAGGGTTAACGGGAAGAAATGTGGAAAAGAGGGTACGAAAGGCATTCATTTTCGTTATTCAAAAAGAAATTCCGTGGAAGAAAATTGTGAGAAACGAGAGAACCCTATGTAAACCTAAGACGCCTGAAACGACTTTGTAATCCCATTGCGGCTGATTTGATCTCAGCCAATCTACACCTGCCGACCAACGACAAAACCCTAAGTCCAAATGTACCTTTCCACACGCCATTTACTCCCCGTCAAAGGATGGGAAACATGACCTCAAAAGTAGGACACTCGTCAGCAATGACCGAGACATCCTACCAGTAACCAGGATTCAACTGTCAAATTTAAAGCCGATTCTGCTTATCTGGTCTCCGGACAATAAAATTTGTTTTGGCAAGGCAGGGGCCCAGATCTTCTGCCTGCCAACATTGGCGGATCCCGAAAAGTATAACAGTTTAGTTGAGAATTGAAACTTTAATCTAGTAGAGGACAAAAGATATCAAGTAGTGCAAAACAAATTTTAGTAAAGGACAGATGGGTTTATTAAATGTAGTGCAAAAGATATCAAGTAGAGGACAGATGGGTTGTTTATCTAAATTAGAGTAGCTACAAGATTTGGTTCCCAAATTTAAAGGCACTTTTGTCTACACAAAAACTTGGCAGGCGAATGATAAGGATGACCATCCACCAAATAAATGATTTCCTGTTGGATTTTATTCCAACGCGTTTGTGTGGTGGATGAATGTAAAGTACTTAAAAACTACCATTGTTTCCTAACTATTTTTATTTTTTTATTTTATTTTATTTTTATTTTTTTTAAATATATTTTTTTAATAAGAATGTGGTATAAATTAAATATTTTTTTACTTTTCAATCTAGAAAAAAAAAATATTTTAAAAAAAATTATAAGTGATTTTACATCTGTTAAATCATTCATAATAAAGAGACAAAATACAAAGAAGGTTTACAATGAAAAAGGTTATCAGTTGGGATCATTCTTTAAACAAAAGTCTTTAAATACAAATATCAAATCAAAATGAAATAAAAAAGTTTATAAAATAATGTCAAGTACAACAATAGTAAGAGGAGATAGATCATTTCATGAAGGAAAGACTCTCAAGTAGTGAGCTTCTCTAAGAGACACCCTCAAACCATTTAAACAATTTTAAAAAGTTAAAGAAATATGAACACTCAATTTAAGGAGAGAAAGAGCTAATACACTAGTGCCAATTGTATCTAATATTAAAGATGTTTATATAGAAGGCCCAATAATAGATTTACAATGAATAAGAAGACTTAACCACACCATTAAGATGGATGGGAAGAGAAATATTGGTGAGAGTAGTATTTCCACCACTACAATATTAGATGGTGGGGAACCTTGTGATTAGGCATTTAGCAAAATTTTACTCATAGTATAAGGAGTACCCATCCTTTTATTAAGATCATATAAATGATGAAATTCTAAATAAACTTTTCGTATTTAACACTAAATTTAAAAGAATATAAAAATGGACATATTAACTTTTGAATTAATTAAAAAAATATAAAAATTGTCTCACTATAAGAAAATCTATTATTGAAGTCCCTAAATGTGGCCATTGGCTTGAACCTGAACTTATCTCTATTAGAGAATGGCAGAGGATCTCCCTAATCATCATTTAGGGATGTTATAGCTTCATCCAAACTAACCTTAAAGACTAGATTAACAAGTAATTTAACCAAATATTTTGCCTTATCGTTTTTAGAGAGAAGTAATATTATGCTAACCTAGCAAACATAGAAGTAGCCATAGAACTACCTTTGATCATGTTAATGGCAGCAAGAAATATTCCTTGACAATAGAAAGGATATCATTGAAAACTTGTTTGAAAGGAATCCAGAAGATGTTTCAAAGATGATGGGGTGAGAATCTGCCAATGAAAGCCAATTGTGGTTTTTGGTAGGAAAATAGAAATAAAGGATCAGCTAAAGCTTCTTGCACAATAGGTTTCATTAAAATTTGAGTAGAACTAGATGACATAAACAAAGAGTTCAAAGCCACATTATGGAAAGAAAATAATGTCGAGAAGGAAATAAATAGACATGAATGAATCATAGCTAAAATATGATGGTGACGAAGGCAAAGAAACATAAAAATGAAATTAATTACTAATATCAATGCCTAATGTTGTTAGTGAAGCATAAATATGATTTTTGATGACAAGATATATCGATTGGTTGTTTGTAATATTTTCCAAAGCATTAGCAATCTTATATTTTTATCAAATTATGTTATTAAAACATGTGAGATGACATTTATGACATATGTAAAGCCATTTTTTATTGATTTGGTTGATTTAAAAGTAATGAATTTAATTAACACTCATTTATTAGTGGTCAATGCTCCTACAAAGGGTTTTTGTGGCATGGATTGAATTTGAACATATTTTCTATGCTATCTAGAGTCAAAGAGAGTAGTCTTTTAGAACTACCATAGAAGTCAAATCCTAGTGGAGCTAGGCCCAATTAGAGTTCACAATGTTTTAGAGTTAGAAAAATGAGTACCTAAGAGTTGTAAAATATTTTAGAGTATGGGAGAGTGCCACCTAGTGGGGACTCATCACATAATTCAACATAAAAGAATAATCTCTTAAACCCACTATATATATGACCACCCTATAAAGCTTAGCTAAATGGAAGATTACCAGGTCATTCAAAGTCAAAAAAGTGTAATTTCTAGATATGTTAGAGATATCAAAAGCTAGGAGAGCTAAGCCCAAAGGGAAACTATGATGATATAGAATGAGAAAATGAATTAGTCACCACTTATGACCTAGGAAGATGAGAATGAAGTGTTAGTTATTAACCAAAATGAATTGGGATCCACCACTAATCTCTTGGGTGGCACATCATCCTGTAATGTGTAAAGACACAAAACATAGAACAATGTTTAAATGTCTATCATCAATAAAAACAAAATATAGAGGGGTGACATGTGTCAAAAACCATGGGCTAGTCATGAAAAACTTTAAGGGATGTTGCCACATACTTACCATGTGGTTGCTATTAACGGAATAGGAAATTGGACCCAATTAAATAGTTTTGAAAACATCATATCTCCATTTTTATATGTGTTTGGAGACGCAGGATCATGGGCCATGAATTTAATTATGGATTTGGAAATAAAAGGATAAAATATCACCTCCTACTCAAACTTTTTAATTTTAAGTAAGCAAGTTATCAAATGATATTAATGTAAAAGAATGTGCATACAAGCCTTAAAATCCTAAATAATGTCCATTAATGGTTACCAATGAAAATATGAAAATATAGGAAGTCATTTTTATCATGTGTGGATCTATATAGTGAAAAAAGGGTCGAAAACATCCTAACTACTAAAAAAATAGACTTTGTGTGCCCTATACGCATAATGTATTACTTTAAAAGAATTGCAATTATAATTTTAAATGTTACAATAAGAAAAATCATAAACAAGTCAAATCTATAACAAAAAATATATAAATGATTAAAATAAAAATAAAATTTACAACAATGAATAGAATGGGATGATGAAATTTTAAACAAGTCATTAACAATTATCAAATTATGGAAAGTAAATCAATAACAAAAACTCAAAATAATTGTTGTGTTTGTATAAAAATTATTTTTTGTGCTTGTTATTCCATGGCATCTACTAGAAACTTCAAAATAAACAAGAATTGGATTTTACTTAGGGAGTAACAGACTTTTCAAAATTTTAAATAAAATATCAACTACTATTTGTTTGCTTTTAGCATATCATATTGATAACACTACATATTGATTTTCATGAGAAAAAGTTTTGCAGGTCCATTTTTTTACCAGAGCAAGAAACTCATTATCCTCTATTGTAAAATTGAGTGATACGTGGATAAAAAATAAGATTTAGTGAATGGTTTTCTTTTTTGTCATTGTTAGTTCATTATATCTGGAATCTAGAAAATCCTAGCCGAATAGGAACTCATCACATCATTCAAAATAAGAAAGGATAGTCTCTCATACTCATAAAAAATGTTAGATCTTGAGAGAGCACAACCTGAAAATAACCCATCATATTATTCTGAGTCATAAAGGCCAGTTCCTCAGACCTGTTATAGATGTTATAGCTTGGTAGAGATTGATGTAATGAAAACTTGCCCCATCATTTTAGGTCAAAGAGGTAGATCTGCATACTAGTCATAGATGTCAAAGCCCTGTTGAGGTCATGCCAATGGCAAATCACCATGTAATTTAGATCTAAGAAAGTGATTCCCCCCACATATTAGAGATGTTAGATCCCAAGAGAGCCTATTGCAATGGGTATTGGCCCTATCATTTGGTGTCAAAAATGGAAGTGGCTAAGATATGTTATAGGTGTTAGAGATAGGGAGAGATGAGCTCAATAGGAGATTGGCACATCATTCCTAGTCATAAAGATAAGTCTATCAGACCTATCAGAGCTTGGGAGAGCCTATCTTGATCACAAAGTGATGTGTCATATAATTCAAAGGTAAAATGGTTGTTTACTATAACTCATAATGCTTAAAATAATGTATGAGTAGTTAATCATGATCAATTGGGCTATGGCCCAAGTTCTCAGGTGACACATCATCTTGTTCAGAATAAATGTATGGAGTGTAAAGTCATATTTAGGTAGTGATAGTTAATAAAAATAATTGATTGATGGCACATGTTAGATAGTGGAGACTAGTGTATGAAATTCCAAGGTACATGGTCATGTGCATGCCATACATCATGAATACCAAGACACCACTTTCTATGCTGGTCTAAGCAGGTATAGACATTATCAATCTAAGTCAAAAATACCAATCTCTTATACCTATTAGAAATGTCAAATCCTAGGAGAGTGCCATCTAATGAAAAGTCAGTGTGTCATTTGGAGTTAGATAAGCTTTTTTGCCTAGACCTATTATAGATATCAAGGCTTGAAAAAGACTAGTCCAGTGAGAGGTCACCACATGATTTAGATCTAGCCAGAGTAGTTCCTCAATTTTATCATAGATGTTATATGTTGGGAAAACCTAGGCCAATTCTAGATCACCGCATCATTTGGAATCAAAAAGGCCACTCGCTTACACCTATTACAGATGTCAGATCTAATGACAAAAAAATGTGTGCCCTATAAACATAATATATATTTTTTTAAAAATTGCAAACATAAATTTAAATGTTACAGTAAAAAAATGATAAATAACCATAAAAATTCAAACCTATAAAAGTATATATATGATTAAAAAATGTAAACATTACAACAATGAATAGAGTGGGCTGATGAAATTTTAAACAAGTCATTAAAAGTTGCCAAATTATGGAAAGTAAATCAATAAAAAAAGACTCAAAATAGTTATTGTGTTTATACAAGAAATATTTATTGTGCCTGTTATGCCATAAAATCTAATAGAAACCTCAAAATAAACATGACTTTGATTTTGATCAAGTAGTAATAAATTTTTTTAACTTTTCAAAAAAATTACCAAGTACTATTTCTTTATTTTTAGCATATCATGTTAGTAACACTGTAGATTTATTTTCATGAGAAAATATTTCATGGATCCAATTTTTTTATCAGATCAAGAAACTCATTATCTTATGTGGAAAAATTGAGTGCTATGTGGTCGATAGATAAGCTTTAGTGAATGGTTTTATTTTTTATCATTGTTAGTTCATCATCTCATGAATCTTGTAAAGCCTAGCTGAATAGCAACTTACCACATCATTCAGAGTAAAAAAGGCTAGTCTCCCATACCCATTACAAATGTTAGAGCCTAGGAGAGCACAACCCAGTGGTAGCCTTCCTTATTATCTAAAGTTAGAGAGGAAAGTTCCCTAGACCTATCATGGATGTCATATCTCGAGAAAGCTTAACATAATCAAAACTTTCCCTATCATTTAGGGTCAGAGAGGCAACTCTATATAATAGTCATAGATGTTAGACGCCTATTGAGGCTATGCTAATGGTAAATCACTACATCATTCAGATCAGGAAAGGTGACTTCCTCCACCTATTAAAGATTTCATAGCCTAAAAGATCCCACTATAATGGGTATTGGCTTAGGCATTTAAAGTCAAAAAGGATAGTGGTCAAGATCTATAATAGGTATTAAAAACTAGGAGAGCCAAGCTCAATGAAAGATTGGCATATCATTCTTAGTTAGAAAAATGAGTCTCTCAAACCTGTTAGATCCTGAGAGATACTATCTTGATTGCAATGTGATGCATCATATAATGTAAAGGTAAAATGGCTATTTACTATGACTTGAAATGCTTCTAATAAACTATGAGTAGTTAACAATGATCAATTAGGGTGTGGCCCATGTTCTTGGGTGACATATAATCTTGTTCATAATAGATATATGGAGGGTGAAGCCATTTTTAAACAACGATCATTAATTTGAAAAATAATTGATCAATGGCACATGTTAGATAATAGAGATTAGTGCACAAAATTCCAAGGCATATGGTCATGTGTGTGCCATGCATCACAACTACCAGGACACTAATTTCAATATTAGTATAAGAAGGTAAAAGCATTATCGATTTGAGTCAAAAAGACTAGTCTCTTAAAGCTATCATAAATTTCAAACCCCAAGAGAGAACTGTCCAATAGGAAATTAGCACATCATTTGTGGTTAGAGTAGCCAGTCATTAGGACTTTTTATAGATATTAGTGGTTGAGAAAGCCTAGTCTAGTGGGAGATCATTACATGATTTAGAGCTAGTTATAGTAGTTCCCCAAACCTATCATAGATATCATATATCAGGGGAACCCAACCCAATGCCAAATCACGGCATCATTCAGAATCATAAAGGCCACTCTCTCACGCCTATCAAAGATGTCAGATCTCATGAAATCTCAATGTAATAGACACTTACTAAGTCATTTAGAGTCATAAAGGGAAGTGTAGAGGATGTGATAAAAATTTCAAAGATTGGGAACATAGGGCTCAATGACAAATCATCACTTCATTAAAAGATAGAAAAGTGAGTTTATCAGTCCTATTATAGATGTTAGATCTTGGGAGATCCTATCTCGATGGGAAGTTATCACATCATGTAATGCAAAAATGAATTAATTACAACTTGTGACTTGAAAATATTATAATAAAGTATGAGTTTTCAAGAATAACTAATCAGGATGTAAGATGTGTTCTTGGGTGACACATCATCCTACTCAAGATAAAGGCATTGAATGTAAGACCTTTTTTAGATGGAGATAATCTAATAAAATACAATAGGTAGATGACATGTGTTAGAAAGTAAGGACTAGCTGATTCAACTTAAAGATATGTGATTATGTGCTTGTTAAGCACTCAAGATCAACAAAGTCATGTTTCCTAGACCTATCAAAAATATTAAAGGCCAAGATATCTTGGCTTGATGGGATGCTATCATGTCACATAATGTAAATATGAATTGATTGTCACTTATGACTTTAAAATCCTAGAATAAGTTAGGATCCATAAATTAGAACTAATTGCAGTGTGGTATGTGTCCATAGGAGACACAACATCCTATTCAGAATAAAGACGTGGAGTGTGAAGCCATGCTTAGATGATGAATACCAATAAAAATCTAATAGACCAATGACATGCATGTGAAAGTGGGGACTACTCAAGGCAAATTTAAGGTGTGTGAATGTGTGTCTATAATTCTTTCATGAGGGAGAAAGGTGAGTCTCTTGAACATGTCACAAGTGTCAAAACCTGGGAGATCTAGGCTAAAGGAGATGCTATCACAACACATAATGCAAAGAAGAACTAGTTTCTACTTGTGACTTTTAAAGCTCAGAATAGAATACAATATATTAAACAGGATATATCAGGGTGTGGCATGTGTTCGTAGATGACACATCATGTTTAAGGTAAAGGCATGGAATGTGAAGCCATGTTTAAATAGTGACTATTAATAAATATCTAATAGAAAAATGATGCATATCAAAAATCAAGGACTAGCTAAAGAAACTCCAAGGTATGTGATCATGTGTCTTCCTTGCACTCATCAACAAAGGAATTTGAAGCTAGACTAGATTGGACATATTGGGAAAACATCCCATTGCCAATGTTTTATCTAGTTGGTGATGGAGGATCATGCACTCCAAATTCAATTATGGATTTTGAATTAAAAGGATAAAATATAACTCATGGCCAACAAGTTGTCAAATGACATTAATGCATGGATATGCATGCATAAAATATTAAATCCTAAATAAAGTTCATTAACTATTACCATTACCAATTTAGAAGAAATTTTGCATTTCTTATTTTAAAATCCACAAATAACTTATGTATCCTATGCCTTTGACACCTGAAAGCTTCCCAATTCCTTTTCTATTCTATTTCAATGTCTAGTGCATTATCTAAAATAAAACCAAATATTAAGTATTAGGACACCACTTTCCTTACTAGTTCAAATAGATTCAAGCATTATAATGACATATACAAATCAATCAAGTTTATAGGGACTCTAGTAATGTTGATGACCAAGAGGCTGAATATAAGGATGCCTTTAGGTCCTATAATATATGTGGACTTTATAGAACCATAACTAAACTAGAGATCTTTTCCTGAGCCAAACTGATGGGTGATATTATTCACAAGGGCATCTGAGTATAGGATTGTGTTAATGATTGTGTCTATTCACCCACTTCTCAACATACTATTACTGACATATCTATAAATTCATTCAGGACATACTACTACCACCTGGACTTCTTATTTCCATATGATACTCCAAGAGTATCATCTTAAATGCATGATAACTATATTTATAATATTCTCTAAGACTAAGTCAAGAACCTAGAATCCAAGTGGGGGAATAAAGAATTTTTTTCAATGCTTACATGGTACATAATTTATGAGAATATATATGAGTAGGCATGTTCCTTTGAAATTATCTATTCATAGAGTCAAACTATCTACAATTAAACAAGCTATTGGTACCCCTACTATAGATGATTCTATCTCACTTTAACATCCTAGACCTTGAAATATTGATCAACTTCAACTTCTTCTAGGATATTATAGATACCCAAAATGGGGGTGATTTTTACATGATGGGCTATGTGCTCAACACCATCTAAGCAACACTCTTGTTAAACCTATAATTATTTCTTATCTAGATTCTTGGTGTTCAAACTATCCATGAGGTGTTCTTCAAGGTCTATTGTTACTAGTTCTACCAATATGTCTAAGATGTCTATGAGCATTTCTACCTGATGATATACAAAAGGATGAATGAAGGTTCTATGCCCCAACTTTCAAACATAATACGGGAGTCTATCATAACCATTGGGGAATATTAGATATATAAAAAGGACACAGTGGTCTAAGTCATAGGCTTCATGAATGAACCCCTGTACTTGCCATACCCCTGTAAAAGTATTTCTTAGTAGAGTAGGAGATTAACTATTAAGTGGTGAATGGTATCCTTGAACACTACTTAGTTCATCAATAAAATCTGTGCCCTCTACTCCCCATCATGATATAACGTAAAAATTATAGGACCTTTCCCTCATTATAAAAGATGGTAGCATGTCAAGACTCCTTTACTCTGATAAAATGTGAACTTCAACAATGGGACCCTAAAGGGGTGATTCAGGGTCACTTATCATAATATGGACCTTGGTTAAACATTAATTACAACCATTAGGCTAAGGATAATGGATATATTTACATGAATTTTTTTAGTGACTAGGTTGTGTAATCACAGATAGCAACTAGGAGGAAGAACAAAGAGAAATAGGCTTAATTAGGTCCCACAGTAACCATTCAAACTCCTTCTAAACCTATAAAGGAACTAATTACAACTTCTCCATTCATTTCATCAAGAATCCTAAAGGTCATCCCACCATCTTATCTTCCTTAATATGTGCCTCTACCTTCCCTAGTTGTTTTTCAAGCTTTATTTTCATTAGAAGCCCCATTTTCTCAAGTTCAACTTCCATCAGTAGTTCTAGTTCCTTTAGTTCTCCTTTAAATGAAGTAGTTTTAGTTTATCAAACTCTATCTTTGCCTCCTCAATATTCCACTCTATAAATATCATGTAAGATCCTTAAGATTTCCATGCCATATTCTCCTCCTCAAGTTGCCTCTTTATCTCCTCCACTTTCTCCTCTAGTCTCACTTTCACTAGAAGCCCCAACTCCTCTAGCTCCACTTCCAACAACAACCCCAATTCATCAAGTTTCACCTCTACCTCCACTTCCTTTACATGTTTTTGGTGCTTCAGCTCCACCTACTTTAGTATTTCATTTTACGAAGCTTTAAAAAAATGAGATCTAACTACACATGCTAGCTAATGCAACACAATTTACTCAATTAGTAGTGCCTAAGTGTCTTAGATATTATACTAGGTTCATTTTGATCCTGAACCCTAAACATGACACTCAACAAGAATCTATCTAGGGACATCCACTCACTCTTCTATATCCTCCTATTCACCTTCTGCCCCTTACTCCTGCCATGTTTCAACTCTCTATTCCCATTTTTGCTACTTCTTCTCTACTTCCATCATTTCCTAGTCTTTTCACTCCATCTTTTGCTTAAATACCCTTAGGATCAGTTCTTTCAAGCATTTCCACTTCCTCTTTCCCTCCCAATCCACCCATATCATAGCTTGGAGTCTTTTTGGTGTATTTGCTAGGCATGCCCTAAAAAATAGGTGTAGCTATGAGCTCTAAGAGTCCACCACCTCTAGTAGAGATGCTTTCAATCCCCACTCTTGTCATCTTGATGATTCTTCCTATGGTTCTAAGTTAACTACCACCAGCTCATATAGCTATGGCTATCATAAGTAGACTATTCATCCCAACAACTATGGCTAATCTAGAGAAGATTCCAAATAATAAATAAAACGTCACCCATACTTCAAATTCTCTAACTCTAGTAAAAGGATTTTAGTGACTAGCTCCCTATCTCACTCTCTTCCTAATCCAAGGTCCTACTGGTTTCATCTTCAATCATCCCATATACTTTTTATTGTTCCATGATCCATTCTTAGGACCAATCAAACATCAAGTCAACTTGAGGAAATAACAATGGTGATTTCAATTATTCCCATGGGACTCTCTTTTTTTTGTCCCTCCCTTTGCTCCTATACCACCTCCATTTCCACTCCTTTCCTCTTTCACTAATTCCACTTCATCTGTATTAGTTCTTCACTTGTGAACACCATTTTTGCTACATCTCTTACTTCTTTAACAACTCAAAAGATGATTCCAAGATCACATACTCCATGGATGGATGTCCAAGGTGACCTTGATGTGTAATAGAGTTTTGATAGACCCTCTAAGAGCATGAAGAGGATATTGACTCAAATGTTGGTGCAGGAAGGGAACTTGATGATATGGAAAACCCATCAAGTTCTATTTTCCCTTACCAAGGTGAGGACTACTACTACGGATGATAAGATAGTTGAAGATCCACTATTTATCATGTGGGCTATTAATGTCATGTCAAAGAAACTAATAGAGGACATGCAGAGCCAATTTCAAACTTTTGAAGCTCAAGTGAAAAGCCCATTCCTTCCTGATAAAATTAATTGTACATGTCAAGTATGCCCTCCTATTTCTTTTTTATCTTAGGAAATGTAATTAAGACTCAAACTGAGACTAATCAAATTATAAAAAAGATACAATTTTGCATTGGGAGAATCATAAATACTGATGGGAAGAGTTGGAAACTACAAGTCATTATCAACGAAGGGATGTTCCCAAAGTTGAAGCTGATGCCTACCTCATATTTGATAGTATATCAAACCTATGTTAAAAATGTCAGAGTAGGGATGGAAGAGTGGCTAGCCTTAGCCCACACTACCATAGAATCATTAGCAAAGGGAAAGAAAATGATACTAACATAATTTTGAGATGTTAATATTAATGTGTTGTTCCACTTGGATGGCAGTGTACTAGACCAAGGTGAATTCAGAGTCCACATACATCAATTTGACTAGGTTATGAGGAGAAAATGACTAGGTCAAATTAATAAAGAGATCAGGTGGTGATGGATATATAAACCCAATGCACTGTAAGCATCAACTAGGTTTCAAGAGTCTAGGAATCAATGCATGCAATTTTTTAGGTCTCTTAAAGACTAACAACCCAAGGAGAGGTGATATTTAGAGAGCCTCTAATGAACCTGGACAAGATAGAAAAGGAGTTTAAATTGGTATTAGTTTCATTAGAATTTGAGAATTCCCAATAGAGATAGTTAAGAGATGGTAATTATTAGCTTCCTCCTCATGTTTGGATATGATTCCCATATATTTTTTTATAGATTTGTTTGAATTTATTTCAGTTATTTTTTTAGAATATAGCTGTAATTACAATGAATGGCCATTGTGGCCTAGGACAGGATCCTTATGCTTTTTGGAGGTGAGTCCCAATCTTTGTCTATTTATAGAATACTATATTGTATTTTTATGGATGAGCAAAAAAATGGTTGAAAGTGCTCTTGAAAACTCTTTGCACTCTAGTCTGTAATGGTGATCTAGATCGATAATTGTAGTCATTTTAAATATTTTTGACAAACACAAGCTCTATTTATACAAATGCCTCTTTTCTATGTTTGATTTTATTTCATTTGCATGTTTAAATTATTAATAATTATATTATTAATCAAATAAATAGTTTGTCAATATATGTCTATCATTATTATGATGTGATTAATGATCATTATTACACTTACCTCCAAGTTTTCAGATAGTGTTTAGCTATTTTTGACAACAAAGTACTGGTGTTAATGTCTAGTAGGAAATTACATTGAAATCATACTTTGGTTTTCATTAGACTCTCTTTATTGTATGTTTCTTCAGATTGAAATTTAGTTAAATCTAGTCCATAGAGATATAGTTCTAGTGCATATACAAAAAAATACCTTCAATTAAACACATTAGTTCAATTCACTATTCAGTCACTTGATATTACTATATCCTTACTATATTTAAAATTTAACAAAAAATTCCAAGGAATCCTATTAAAAATGATGTCAAGTAGTTTTCATCATTTAAATATCTTTTATTCATATCATTATCTTAATGTCATGCATGCTCCAAGTATATGCAATAATTTCGTAGTCCAAACTATATAAGCATATTTTTTCATTATTGACACTAAAATCAGTGTAATTAATTATAAATATAGATTTACAAAGTACTAACATTTTTATTTGAAATGCATCCATGTCCTCATTCAACAATGAATCTCAATCATAACCTTTAATCTTATCTATTGCATCGAAATGGATAATTAAATTACATCTTTGAATTGTGAAACCATTCCAATTTTAAGAACAATGCTAACACTATCTTAAACATAATAATAACACCAATATTTACTCTTTTTATTTGAGTATTGAATAATTCATTCTTTCTAATATCTATATAGTGTTATATTATTAGAAGCAACCATTAATCAAGCAGACAATTCAAGACACTCTAGCATCTATGCATGGTCACAATGAAATTGAAATAATTTATCTCTCATACCCTCATATATTTTAAATTTAATGTTCAATATATATTTACTATCAAAATTAGATACAATCAATCCCACAAACATGTATTTATATAATGAACATACAACAAACCTTTTGAAAACAAATGCAAACAACCAAGTCCCTTCATAAATATAGTAATGCATCAAAAAATATGCCATCCATGATCTAAATGCAATGATATGATTTATTTTAGATATCATATTATAATCCCATATGTCCAAGTATTTTCCATATTTTATGCATGCCAATAATGATGTGATACAACCATATGCCAAAATAAAAGACCTTCCTTGAGTTCACTAGATTTGAAAAATATAAACTAGTAAAATAAACTATGCATAGAGTAAGAAATCATAATCACCAAACTAGAGTCAGCATTTCCATTTCACTTACTTGAAACAATTACATAGGCTATGGTAAATGTAATGCTAGATCCAAGCACAAAATTTTTAGAATGACAAAAAAGCATTTTCCTATGATTGACAAGTTCTGGGTCCATCTATCAAACATAAGAACATTTAATTAGTGCCATAAATTCAATCAAACCATGATAGACCATCTTTATAAAAAATTATGTTATTTTAGACACATCAAACAATGTTTGAACAAATACACTATGTTTATAAAAATAATGAAAATCATAAAGAAATGAGAATCAAGTAGCAGATCAAGCTTTTTAGATACTTTTGATGAATATAAATACAATGATAAAACATAATTCATGAACTTGAGTCACATGACAGAAATCATAGTCAAGCCAAAAATACATAGTCACTATAAAGAAGTTATCTTCACCTAAAAAAACTGCAACAAAAATAATCTTATCACACTTATTTATATTCAATGTATGCTTTAGCTTATTCATCATATTTTAATTTTAACAATGAAACTTTATCATGAACATGTCTGTAGGCACACAGGGAGTATGTGGGAACAAGAATGAAACATTGAAAAAAAAACTAAAACAAACTATCTTGATTTATTAACAACAAAAAATTCTCTAGGATGAGAATCATAATTGAAATACAATAACCAATATTAAATACATATTTTCAAATGAGTATTATAAGTATGATACTAAAACTTGACTTCATTCTATTGGAACCACTTACAAGTCTAGTCTTACCATCCAAAGCCACATATATAAGTATTATGAAAGGTCAATATAGCATAGTCAAAGATAAAAGGACATAATTAATGAGTATCACTCATAATCAAGTTATTTTCCTAAAATAACATTGAAAATTACACTAATAATTTATCTATAAAAATGCATACACAACAAGCAAATCACACAAGCTGAATTGTCAAATATAATTTAGAGATAATGCTTAAGAATAATTTTGTTTATGGAAATATCATAGTTAAAATAATTTATACTAGTCATTACCATTTTAACACATCTCTCCCTAGTTCAAAAATAACATTGAACAAGGACAATGCATTAAATTAAGGATCAATTTTTTGCACTCTAACTAATCAAAAAAAAAAAAAACACACACAAAAATGAAAAAATTGTGTCACCACATAAGCCAAACAATGTTAGTTTTGCAACCAACTTTTGATGCATACCTAATGCTAAATAGAACATGCTCACATTATAGAGTTAATATGCCCACATCAGGGGTGAAGTAGATCAAACATTGATAAAATTCAAATCATTCTAGATTAAATAAGATCAATAACAACTCTATGATTCTCCATAAGGTCATTATCATCAAGAAACCATCATTGATTGAACATAATTCAAGATTGCATGTGTAGATAAAAACCAAGACATGACAATACCATCTGGAAACTTTGTTGTGCATTTAATAAAGAACAAGAAAGATGATTTATTATTTTTGGGAAATTAGATGTTTAATTCTTAAATAATAAATAGATCTGAGTAGATAAAATTAGTAAATAATATGCAATAATTAAGCCACTAATTTATTTGAACAAGTTGTATTTTTGCCTTTTCTAAAAATAGTAATGAGTGAGAAAAAATATGACCTAGCTTAGTCTGCACTATTATGACCGAGACAAAGTCTGATACTAGAGGAACAAGACTTGGACAATGTCATAAATTGAGATTTTGAGTTCATTTCTTGATTGGATAGGATAGTAAAAAATAAGACACCCTATTGTCTGGTGTTTCAGTCCTGATCTTGCTACTATTTTTTGAACTACTCATACAAATATGTTTTTTTTTGGGTTTTGTTTTTAGCATCTATGTGATCCTATGTACCAAATTTTATATCATCATTATTAAGAAAACTCCCTATAGATCTGATTCTTCATGTGCTTATGTCTTCTATGTAATTAAATAGAACTTTTGCAAATAGGGAAAATGGGTTAGTGTGTAAAGGATATGCTAGATGCACTTCACACCCCATGTGTGGGTATGTTGCCTACATACCAATACTTTAAAGAGGGATCAATTTGTATGTAGTTTTCCCATTGAAATGCTTGGTGCAATAGTGTGATGAAAATGCAAGTAATAAAAAATTAGTTGTACTTATAATGACTAGGGACTGGCGTAAAGGTTTGAATAAGCTTGAAATATTGTTGGATGGCTATATGTAGAGAATAGGGAAGAGTGCTTTAGTAGTCTTACTTGTATTCCCACTTCTCTCTTTTAAATGAGTGTCAATCCTTTTAAATAGACTTTGAATGGGTTTTTATATGGGATTTAATGATCGTGGGTTAAATGAATTCACATTAGGCCAATATGAATTAGGATAAGGATTCAAGAAAATATGACCATTAGGATGAAAAATACACTTGAAAAATAACACTAAAAATTAGACAACCTTGGTTTTAGCGCTCTTATCCAACATGGGCACTATTGTCCAAAGGGAATGAAACCTAGGGGGATGGATCTAGGCTTGAGAGAGTTTATTGGGTCTACAAGGGTTAAGTATGGAAGGCTATGGATGACTGGGAATCAGTGAAAGAAAAGCCTAAAAGGGTTATGCAAGCAAGTAGGATGACCTATGGATTGGGTGTCATTATCCATACTCAAGTAATCAAATTTTGCATTTTATATGATTACATTTCACCCCCCCTTTATTCTAGTGATGAAATAAAGTGAAATAATATGATAAAGGAAAAAAAAAAAAAAAAAACCTAAACTTACTTGTGAAGATAAATCTCACGAAGGTGTGTGATGTTGGATGTGTGTAGAGAGAGCATGATGTGAAGTGTGAATCTGAAATGAAAAACATAGAGTAGATCAATTCTTACTAGACACACTATATCTAAAATAATAATATAATAAATTTGCGTAAGAGAGAGATGAAGAGAAAGGAATGAATACACATCACCAAGTACACAAACCAATACATAACCTTTTGTGATGCTCGATTGTGTTGGGTATGTGTTTTAACAAAAATAATATTGTGAATGGAGTTGAGTGCTCAATTCCCAAGAAATGGATTAAGAATGCAAATGTAGTCCCTTTGGATCCATCATAACCTACTAAGTGAAGATAATGAATAATGCATGTGTCAATTGATGTTTAGACTATGTGTCCAATGACTCTGAATAGGTGGCTCAAGAATGCAAAGGATAACTAGCCCTTTAGCTCCATCGTTGCCCTGTGAAGTGAAGATATGAAGTGATATGAGTATGGAATAGATGTCATATGAGATGGATCTTGAATCCCATGAATGTACTATAATTTGATAATGTTGGCATGGATAGCTTAATGTATGCTAGAAATTAGGCCACTCTTGGTCATTTTAAAAGATGGAGACTAGGCTTATATTAAAGCCATTCTAAAACTAGTGCAATATGATTAAATGGAAGCCAACCCAGGAACTCAGGTACTCAAAAATGTAAGCTTGTATGAAAGCTAAACATAAAAAAATGATGCCAAACACTTGCAGATAGAGTAAGGTATGCAACTATTGAGAATGCTTAGGAAAAATGAACTGAACTCAGAAAGATAGGAGGGCCGATTTGCCTTGCACATTGCCCCCAATAACTGGTATCTAGAACATGGATTTTGATCTAGAATTTATATCAACTACCTAATCTAAAATGAGAAGTGAGAGCCATCATATCATGTATTATGCCCCCTATATCTAGATTCTATGAGTAAAAATTATACTAAAACATGTTGAATTTAGACTATGTTATACTAACAAACCTATTCCTAAACTAACCTCTTTGTCTATTTCTGGAAAAACTAATTTTTTTGTTGTCTAGACAAGAGCACCAAAATAGGACACCCTATTATCTAGCACTATAGTCCAAATTTGGCACCATTTTCTAGGGCTAAATCTAATGACTGTTCAAGATTCTCTATTGTCTACCTAGTATGTTATACTTGGTTTGATGTCTAAATTATGTTTTGAATGTTCTAAAAATTATTGTTTTGACCACTAGGAGCTTTGATCTCTATGACAAAACCCCTATTTGTTTCCCCCTCTTCTAAAGTGAGGAATGAAGACCCAATAATGACTACCCTTAAAAGAGATAGCCCTACAAGTGTGTTAAGCTATATAGATACATGATACAACAATGATAATTGACAAGATATCTCGAGATATAGCAATGATAATTGACAAGATATCTCGAGATATAGAAATATGTGTATTGAGAGATTGTTAGATCAATAAGGGCATGCCTAGATAGACGTAACAATGTAAAATCATGTGTAATGTATTGAACTAGAATAAAAATCATTAGTTGTTATTTTTTAGCAAAGAGGGATGAAGCATGATGCCCATCATGGGTTCCAAGAATGAAAATAAATGCATGATATGGATCATGGCACTTTTAAATAAGGATAAACAATCAAGCAATAAGTACAAATCAAGAAGCAAGAAGCATACAGGGGTGGCCAAAGGGCCAAGTAAACAAGGGACATGGGCACATGTCACTCATACTAGAAAGAAAACATACAAGGCATGTTCAAATGTTGCATACACATACCAAAAAATAAGCAAGATTGGCATGAGGGCCATAGGCACATAGAAGAGTACAAGAAAGGCACATTGGTAAATGTCGAAAGGTACACACATATGAATAGAATCAAAGGACATTGGAAAATGTCCTAAGGCATACACAAGAAACAAGAAGGAACTATAAATGCAATCTAACAAGCTATGCTAAGAAATATGAGAAAGAAAGTAATAAGTGGAAAGATAAGATCACATCTAAATAATCAAAGCAAGAGTGAAAGTATGCAAGGCATGTTTAGTACAAGACTAGGTATATGATAAAGAGATACACAAGTGATAGATACTAGTGAAATATCAATATAGTAATCTAATTAATCTAATAAGTAATGTCCATCAACATGATAACTTAGAATGTGTAGTGTAGGAATGACATAACTTGGATGGTGTAGTCATGTAGAAGATTCTCCCAGTGGGTATGTATATCGATGTGTGTCTCAAATGTAGAAGTAGGATGCCCCCTCAATGGGTAGAGTGAAGTAGTCAAGGATTTTTATGTCACTAAAAACACTCAAATAAGATCAAGTGAAGCATGATAGTGTAGCTAAATTGACAAACAATAGCATGAAATAGTGAATGTAAGTCCTAGCATAGTAGTATGAATGTAAAACATAGATGATACATACAATCGAAATGTTTTTGTATATATTTGAAAAGTTTTGGTATTTTTGAAATATTATATTATTTTTTATTTTTAAAATAATATATGTATACTGTAATGTGTAAAATGGTATGCTAGACAAGGGATATGTGTAGATGTATAATATCATTGGGTTTTGAATTCTTTCCTTCAAGTAAGGCTAGACAATACACTTTAGGGCTAAGATTTTCAGTAATAATATATGGAACTAGCCAATTTGGTTTGAATTTTCCTTTGATTTTGATCTGGGCAATAATCCAGGTAATAATTTGGGTGACAGGGCCACCTCAATTGATGATGAAACTTCTGGGAGCCATAATTTTTTCACCATATCTCCAATTGAATCACTGTTTGAACCATTAGAAATATAAGAATGTGGAGAATGCATTGAGATGGCTTGGAGATTTTCTCAATCGATTTTTACCCTTAAAAACCGAATAGAAGTGCCCCAAATTTCAATTTTAGTAGTACAGTCTAAAAATAGTAAGTTTCTAAAAATAGTAATTCCTCAAATTTTGTATTGTTGTAAATCATGGAAGTCAAACCAATTAATCTCCCTTGAGATTGGTGACATTACACATCCTTCTCCCACCTTCAAAATATGTATAAATGAATATGTAGCCCAAAATGGAAACAAGCATCTCTTCTTAGGGATAACCATATGTTTAGATCTGCAAATTTTATGAATAAAACATCTCTTCTCAGAGATAGCATTATTGTTATTGTGTTGTTATAGTTTATTGAATTTATTTCAACCAAAGATTTTGAGTTTTGGATCAGATTTCTTCTTCAGCATTAACATTGCAAAGTTTTTCTTTGATAACTAGATCATTAACTTTGAATTCTCTGGTGTGAACTTGTTTGTTGTAGGATTATTGTATACATTGTTGGTAGATTCGGAGGTGTTCTATAGCTTGAATGTGTGTATGGTATAAATATTTAAGATAGTGTAGACATTTTTCATGATATTAGTGATAAGTTAGAATACCTTTAAGGGAGACATGAAGAGATGGGATTTCTAATTCCAATGGTAAAATTGCTTCAGTGTCATAAATAAGTGAATAAAGAATAGCTCTTGTGGGCATACAAATACTTGTGTGAGAGGCCAATATGATAAAAATAGTTGATTATGCCATTCACCTCCAAATTTTGTCATTATTTTGCTTAAAATGCTATTGATATTTTTATTAGTAGCTTCTACTTGACCATTTACTTGTGGGTAATATGGAGTGGATATTTTGTGCCTAATATTGTATTTGGTACAAAAACATCTGATAGTTTTATTCTTTAATGATTTTCCATTGTCAGAGATGATAGCTACTAGTAGGCTGAAGTGTGAAATAATATGATTCATGATAAAAATATAAATGTCTTCACCTATGGTATTTTGAAGTGGAACTAATTCCACCTATTTGGTAATGCATTAATAGCTATAATTACAAACTTATGTCAATTGGTAGATTCAAGGTTAATTTTTTCAATGAGATCAAATCACCATAACATGAATGGCCATGGAGAGACTATAGGTTACATTTATTTTGATGGTGCATGTTATATACTATTGTGTCATTTAAATTTGTTGCATAGTTTCACAAATTGTAAACATTCATTTTCCATGGTATGCCAGTATTACCCTTGTCAAAGTAATTTATGTCACATGGCTTCTCTACTAAAGTGACCACCACATTCACTATCATGTATTTGAGCTAATGTAATTTTTGCTTCTACTAAAGTTAAGCATCGTAGAAAGTGTCCATCGAAGGATCAATTAAAAAGGTCCTTGCTAATGATTACATAATAAATTGCTTATTTATGTAACTTATGTTTGTCATTTCTAGAGAAAGTGTTTGGTGTGATAGATTTTTATACAAAGTTATAAATATCACAGAACCATTCTGGGGTTGCAAAACTTTGTTTAGTAGCTAAGATGGAAAGAATGATCAAGTCTACGTTGGATATTGATGGTGATTGTAATAATTTAATTGTAAAAATTTCTTGATCATCATTAATGTCTATAGGAATTAGAGATGTAGCATTAGCCATTACATTTGTATCTTTATTGTATTTTCTAGGGATGCTCTTGATATAAAATTAGTTAAATTGTGATGACAAACACTATACCATGTTGTGGTATGGTATAAGGTGCTCTTCTTTTGTTTGATAAATGTCATTGACTTGACTGACCACAAGTTGGGAATCACCAAAGATTTAAATATATTTGATTGGGAGGGATTGGGAATTAAATATTCCTAAGATAAGTGCTTCATACTTTGTTCTGTTGTTGGTGCACAAGAAACTTAATCGGTATGTTATAGAAACTATGTGATCAAAAGTATCAACAAAGACAATGCCTACCCCACATCAAGAGTCAATAAAGAACGTAGTCCAGATATCCAAATGAGTAGAATAGGTGGTGAAATAATACCAAAATGTGTCACTAATATGGTTAGTATCTAACAGTGGTGCTACTACCAAATGGTCTACAATGATTTGGCTGTTTATTGATTTTTGGAGGACTATTTTAAGTTAATTTTTTTAATAACATAATCCATTTTATGATGCAACCAAAAATATGTGGTTTGGCCAGTAAGAAATTTAAGGGGTTTGCTTTTATCACAACTTGAGTCTCATTATTGACCATGTAATGTCAGATTTTTTGTGTGGCAAAAACTACTATGAGACATAATTTTTCTATTGGGGAATATTTTTTCTCATAAAAAACCAATGTGTGACTAATGTAATAAAGTACTCATTTGGTATTTTGATCTTCATTTTGTGCTAAGAATGATCCTAATGCATGATATATTGCTAAGATATATAGTAGGAAAGGCTTGTCTATAATAGGAAGTACTAAAATGGGTGGATGAAGTATATATTGCTTGATTGTATCAAAGCTTTCTTGACAACCTTGGTCCAAAATAAAATTTGTATCTCTCTTTAGTAGTCAATTAAATGATTGAATTTTATCAGTAAGTTGAGATACAAAATGATGGATTACTTGGATCTTGCCTTTTAGGGATCAAAGTTATTTTATATTAGTGGGAGGTGGTGTATCAATAATTGCTTTGAATTTATTAGGATCAACTTCTATGCCACACTTAGAGATAATGAAACCTAGGAGTTTACCTGACGTAACTCTAAACACACATTTCTTTGGGTTTAATAAGACATTATATTGTCTAAGTCATTGAAAGATCATTTTTAAATCAATAGCATGATGTTGTCATTGCTTGGGTTTAGCTAATATATCAATAACATAATATTTGAATATATGGTGAATTAAATCATGAAAGATATGTGTCATCATATGTTGATATGTAGCTCTAATTTTTTTTAATCTGAAAGGCATTACAATATAACAAAATGTGCCCCAGGGTGTTGTAAAAGATGTCTTTTCCTGATCTTCTTTAGTGATCTTGATTTATTTATATCTAATGAAACCATCCATAAATGATAACATTTCATACCCAACTATAAAATCAATGATAATATCAATATTAGGTAAAGGAAAATCATTTGTTGGCCATGCTTTATTTACATCATGAGAATTAGAATAACACCAACTTGGTTGTTAGGTTTGACTACAGGGACTATGTTGTAAATCCATTCAAAGTGCGATACTAGTTGAATGAAGCTAAAATTTAATATGTATTTGATTTCATATTTAACCAAGAGAACTACATTAGGATGAATTTTGTGATTTTTTTACTTGACTAGTTTAGCATCTAGGTATAAGGGAATACGATGGATGGTGATAGATGTATCAATTCTTGGCATATCTGAGTAAGACCAAACAAAATGTTCTAAGAAATTTGTTAAAGTTTATTAGATATCTATATCTTATTCCTTTTAGAGGGAAGCAGCTAATAGGACAATGTGGGGATCTTGACTGGTTCCAAAGATAAAATTTATGGTTTCTTCATTAAGCAATGTGGAACGATCAAGTGTGTAAGACATGGTAGGGATAGTATCATTTGAATCAATTTTTATGTCTTAGGTTGAGTTTAGATTTTCTCCAAAATATGCGTGGGCATTTGTGTGATGAGGAAATCTATTTTTATGATAACAAGATGGGAGGTCCTCATATGCTCTGAGAAATTATAGGAAGGATTCATATTTGGAAAATTCATCTAATGTGAATATGTCTTACAAAGTTATATCATGAATGAGATTAGGGTCCATTAATGATAATGTTGAAGTATGATTAATAGTGTTATATACCGATGTATTGGGTGGACAAAACTTGATATGGTTTGAAGTGGTTGAATAGGGTTTACTATGAGGATAGGTAGACTGATATCCTAGCCCTTGCATTCCATGATATGAAAATGCCTCAATAGGATTAATGATTCCTTGTTCATGTTTTCTAAGGCCTTTGCCATGATATCTCATTTGATTAAGGCATTTAGGTGAAAAAAGTGAGGTAAACTAGTGCTCTGGTATCAGTTTTATTATAAAATTTGGAGTTTGATGATGTGTTACATGGTTTAGGATTACATTATGAATAATGGGTTATGTAGGTAAATATCTAGGATTAAAGTGAAAAATATAATTATATGGTGTGTTAGAAACCTGATAGTATTTAAAAGGTTCATTATCAATTGTGCATGTGTATATGTAGCATTTGTGACTAAATTGTAGATAGGAATGGAGTGTAGAAGGGAGTGCATGGATATCATGAATCCAAGGATGACCAAGTAATAAATTATAGTTGAAGTCATTTGGCATGATTTGGAAAGTAGTTGGTAGAATCTTATGCACTAATGTAAGGCTAAGTGTTATTTGACACATGAATTTTCATGGAATGTTATCAAAACATTTGATGTTCATATCAAAATGATCTAGATCGCGAGGTTTTATATTAAGATATTTAAGAAAGGAAATGTTGTAGATGTTGAGTCATGATCCATTATCAAATAACACCCATTTTACCCCTAAATCATTGATTCATAACTGAATGTATAGAGGGAGGTGTTGTGCAATGATGTGTAGTGGGGGTAAATACTCTTTCTCAAAGGAAATATGTTCTTCAGTTCATTGCATTATGTTGAGGATAGATGTAACATAAGCTAGTTTGAATGAAATGGGAATTCTAGTATTATGAAGGGCTATATACAACACAACTTTGTAAATATTGGAATGTTGAAGGATTTAGAGAATGAAAACTATGTCAGAAGGGATGTTAGTCTGAGTAATAAATCTATAGCCATGGGTGTAATCAACCTGCCTATCTTCATAAACATGGGTGATAGTGTGGACTACCTAATATACTATAGGCATAGAGTTGGTAGTAGGTGCCAGAAAAGAGATAGATGTACCAAGTTTGAAGGAAAGAGGGATGGATATAACCACTAGTGTTTTTTGGTGTCTAGTAATGATAGGGAAATACTCAAAAATAACTAATGAGTTATATGCATTGAGGTAGAAAGCATGAACGTAGAGTGAAATGCATGTAATTTGAGTGATTATTTGTGCAAATATATACTTATAAAGAATAATCCATAGGCAGGATATCAAGTAAGAGATAGAGAATGTGACATTGTGCATGAATGCATATAAAATTTTGATATGAAACATAACATTTTGTATGTGTTTAGTATGATAAATATAGAGACCTTTCCATATGACAAATAGAAATTAAAGGATAGAGAACATGATTTTGTGCCTAAATGCATAAAAATATTTAACTTGTAACATAATATTTCTAACATGTTTAGCATGATAAACTTGAAAATCGTTCCATATGAGATATGGAGAGTATGAAAAAGGAATATTTAAATCTTGTGTAATTATAGCAATAAATGTTGTAATATCCTTGTTTCCTTCTGCAGTCACTTGCATAATGTCCATACTTTTTGCAATAATAACATTGAATATTAGATTTATCAAACCTCGAATTTTTCTAGAAGTGATTGTTTTCATGTCCTCTACTGCTATAGTTTTGATTACTATTTTCACCTTGATCTAGATTGTTCCTTCCAATTCTACCTCTGCCTCTTCCTCTGAAGTTTGACCTTCCTCTTCCTCTACCAAATGATACCTGTGACTTGAAAGCATTCTCAAGAGAAGTATTATTCCTATTCATTTTGGATTCATGTGTTAACAAAGAACCCATTAATTCATCTACAGATAACTATTCTCAATCCTTGGTTTCCTCAATAGCTACAACTATTGCATCAAATTTACTATGTAAACTCCTGAGTATTTTTCTATAATCTTATGATCTGTGATAGCTTCTCCATTAGATCTAATTTGACTCACTATATTCAACACTTGACCCATAAACTGGTCTATAAATTCTGATTCATTCATTTGCAAATTTTCAAAACTTCGCCCAAGAGATTGCAATTTAGCAATTTTTACCTTTGTATTACCTTTATAGGTATTCTCCAAGATTTTCCATGCCTCTTTGGATCTCATTGCTGCTGGAACTCTGGAGAAAATCAATTCATGTAGTCCGTGTTAGATTATAAATAAAGCTTTTGCATCTTTTTTTTGTTCTCCTTAAGCTCGTCCTTTTGTGCTCGAGATAATGTCAGATGGGCTACCTCATCCTGCGGTTATACAAAACCACTCTCTACCAAATCCCAAACTTCTTGTGAGCAAAATAAAGTTCTCATCTTAATTTCCCAAAAATCGTAATTCTTACCATTGAAAATGAGAATTTGAGGCTATGAAATATTGTTATTCGTTGCCATGTCTCACGCTGAAATGGCTTTCTGGTTTGTTGTTTCTGAATACAGTCGTCAACGTCGGTTAATCTGCCAAGGTCAGTCAGGTAATAGTCCCGACATCGGTTTGTTTGCCGATGTCAGTCTGGAGTCGGTCGACGTCCATCTGGTTGTCAATGTCGGTCGTTGTGCTCCCTGCTGGATCCTCCTTCACGTTTGGACTGCGACTGCTTTGCTTCACTCCTGTGCTTTCCTTGACTTTTGTTGCATGATTCTCCTTGTGCTTCTGTTGCACAAATCTTTACCAGGTTCTGATACCAATTTGATAACATAAAACAGAGCAAATAATAGAAAAAACAAGAACTGAAACAAGAAAACAAGAACAGAAACAAATTGCTACAACAATTCTTGAAAATAAGAATTTTTACTGATCTCTTATTTTCCTTGGTTACAATGCTGCACCCTTAGGGTCTTTAAATAGAATTTGAATCCAAAAATAACTAAAAATAAATTAATTGTTTAACTCATCTAAAACTAACTTCAACTGCTTTAAATAACTGACTATTAACTAACTGATTCCTAACTATTAGTTAACTAACTGAATGTTAACTACTTAAACTAACTGATTGCTTAACTGCAGCTAACTACTTGCATACATGAGGAGTGGAGAAATTATCTCCAATCTTCAGTTTCTAACATGTATTTCTATTAATATGACTTTAACTGACAATATATAAACTTAAAATTGCACCAATACAATACACACGTTACATATATATTTATTCCTAGCTTACTACATCCCTGTTAGACCATCTATTTATATGACTTCAACAAACAATATATGTAATTGAAATTCTACCAATACAGTGCTCTTCTTTCTAATATGTTCATCCCACTACTTAATTAGCCTTTTAGCTTTTATTTCAACTTATCTCTAAGACATAATTTATGTCTTTTAATAGATTTGGTATTTCCGTTCATTTTATTTTCAAGTCAATGCATTTTCTAGTGACGTTAAAATTGTCATGCGCTTTTCAACATCCAAATAAATAAAAATAATAATTAAATAGAAGGTTTATAACTTTATTATTTTTTTTAAAATTTTATTTTATTTACTTTTTATATATTAAGTTTTCTCAGATTTATTATATAATAATGTCCAATTAAATTTTAAATTTTTTATATAATCATATATATTCTGTGCCAAAAAGAATATCAACTTTCGATTAACTTTGTTGGGGATTACAATTTATAACTGAAACTCTTAAACCACAGTAGAATAAATTGCGAGGCTCATTGCATCCTATCCAAACCTAAGCTAAAGAGTGAGTAAAATAAGGATACCTTAATAATTATGTAAATTGTTTTGACTCCCTTAATTAAGAACCAAAACCCTTTTAACGGAGGGACGGGCCCGAAAAGAAAAAAGAGATGAAAAAATAAAAAAGAGAAAAATGTTTTTTATAAATAAGAATTATGGCCGAAATCAAAATTATAATAGTCAAATGGGTAGAAGCTACGGAATTATCGATATGAAAGTGATGAAATTAATAATTTGTAAATTAAAAAATTTAATTATTATAATTTAAATTTTTAGGAAATTATAATCTACAATATTTATTGATAATTTAAAAAAAAAATTATAAATTAAATTATTATTTTTAATAGTTGATATTTTTAATATATTTTTATGTATATCTGGTAACTATTAATTTTAGTAATTTTTGTATGTGAATTTAGATAGGTTTAAAATTTTGTATTTATATTTTACAGAATAAATTTAAATTAATAGACAAATTTCAATTCAAGTTTATAGTTGGTTATAAAAATATCATATTTTTAAAATTAGAAATTTTTCTAAAAATATATTTTCAAATTTTTAGATGATCACATATAACGTCTGAAATATTTTTAAAATGACATTATTGTTTTTGATATATTTATTTTTGTTTGAACAATATCTCAAAAAGTCTTACAAATAAAATCTATAGTCTCTCCTAAATATGTGTGTACATTATTTTCCTCTGGTTGAAAACAACTCAACACATGTGAGTTGCTTTGATTGTAATAATGCAATTTATTATTATCAATATTATTCAACTCCCATTCTAAAATACCAATATTTTCTTTCTATTTTAATCCTTTCCATTATAGCAAATACCTATTATAATTTACATATTTTATCTTCACTATCTTCTTAACTATACTTTGGTCTATGTTGTTTCTAATCCACTACTTTATCTTCTTCCCTTTCATCATATTTTCTATGAAAATTATATAAATATGAAACATTAAATACTAAATAAATATAAAAACTATGTAATAGACTCACCTCATAACCATTATCACTGATTTTCTTTACAATTCTACATGGACCAATATTCTTATATTTCAACTTATACATTCATTAGAAAAATCTCTTTTATAAATTATACTATGACCAAATCTCTTTCTTTAAATACCTTTCATCTTCTTATTACATCTTCGATTGCATTATACTTTGCATTTCTTACATGTAGTTTTTATTTGTATATCTTCTTGTAATTGTTATATGTATTTTACAAATGCTTCTACATAATCATTATCTGATTCTATAGCTGGTGACTAAAATAAATTTAAAATATCATTAATATTTATGCTATAAATAATTTGTAATGATTATTTTTATGTTGATCTTCTCACATAATTATTATATGCAAACTTAATTTATATTAAAGCCAATTCTCATTGCCTTGACTGTTCTTCAACTATGCAACTCAACAAATTTTGCTGACCTCTTTTTATTACATTTATTTTTAAGTGATATGCACTACTAAATTGTAATCTACTTCTTAATTTATTTAATAAATTCCTCCAAAAAAAAAAAAATGACTCAAAATTTATTTATCCCAATCAAAAATAATAATTTTTAAAACATTGAAGACAATGTTGAAACCAAGAATGATGACTCAAATTTAAAAACAACTAGATCCATAGACGCAGCGATGCAAGCTAAGGAATCTATTAAGGCAGCCCCGGCTTCCCCTTCCAAGGTTTCAAGCTTGCCATCTAAAGTTGAAAATTCTAAGGGGAGAGTCAAAGAATCAATTCAAATAAAAATTGATATAAATTTCTCTCTCGTTTCAAATCTAAATGACTTAGCATGGCTATCCATCTCAAAGGTTTAATAGAGGTAAATCACAACGGAGAGTTTTTGTAGGATCTTGTTGGTTGGTTAGCTTGAAGTAGAATTATTTTTGGATGGTTTTTTTTATGGTTTGATTGTCCATTTTTTTGTGTTGGTTGTATGAAAAACTTATTATTTGTAGGTTTGAAGTTATATTCGAAGGGTTATTGGTAAAGGTGTTATTTTTTAGTCTTGAATTTTTTATCTTTAGTTTTTTTTTATAAGATTTTGAAGCCTTTAAAAATCTATTTTTTACACATATCTAAAAAAATAGATTTTCGAATATTATATAATCTCACATTTTTAATAATATATGTCATTTTAGTGGTATCGTTGATTTTTTTATATGAGATAAAATGAACTATTTTAGAAAATCTGTTTGCAATAATAAAAACTAAATCATTATGTATTTATATGTTTAACAATCTCAATACACTGTTCATATTAAAAAATTTCTAGGGTCTTCTTTGAATTGGGAATCACATATATAACCATGTATTTTATGCATAGTCTTTAGAAACATGGCATATCGTGCATCTTAAAACATAATTTTTCACATATCTCTTCATCATTAAGAAAAAATACTTCTCCTTCACTAAAATTATCGTCTTATTCTTATTAAAGTGTTCACCCTAATTCCCATTATCTAATTATCTTAAATATTCTCTATCATAAACCTAACTTATATAATATGATCATAATGAATAGTATTTATTTCACTTTCTAATAAACTTTTGTAATAGTAAACTATCATTCAAAAAATTGTATCAATATCATATAATTACTTAGCAACTTCAAATTCAATTCTTTTCTCATCATACGGAGAGGCATGCAATAAAATAGAAAAAATATGTGGGCCATAAATAATATCTATTTTTTTAGTAGATAAAATGGTTATTGAGTTAAAAATATAACTAACTAGAGAACCATCTAAACTCTTACATTTTCTTGGAACTTTAATTTAATTGAATATATTTATTTGTATTGTAATGTGTGAAAACTAACAAATATGTTAAAAGATGGAGGGTATTATTTATGTGAAAGCGATGAACTATAAAAATAGGTACAGTTATTTTTTTTATTTATTTTATTTATTTATTTTATTTTTTTGGGGTGAAACAATTATTTTTATTCATTTTTCATGAATATAATAAAATAGTTATATAATAAATTATAAATAAAATTTAAATAAAAATAAAAGTATATTTAAAAAATATATATTTATAGTTAATTAAAATAATTCTTATTAAATTTTCATATAAATTTGACAATCACTATTTTTAATGATTTTGGCATATAATTTTAGATGGTCCTAAAAATATTTATATGTCCTTTAAATACTATTGTAAAATTAATGAATGAATTTTAACTCAGTTTTTTACACATTTGATTATAAAAATATTTTATTTTTAAAATTTAAAAAAAAAATAATCTTCAAAAAAATTTAACAGTAAAATTATTTTTATTTAGATCTTCATTACAAATCAAAATTTATAACCTCTAAAAAATAAATATATGCATCTATATTAAACTTTGAAACTATAAATTATAATATCAAAATAATTTTAAAATTAAATATATATATATATTTAAAATTACTAATATCATTTAAAAATATGTTTGATTCACGTATTAATATTGTCAACTTATTTTTTTTCATTTTACAAGGCTGTGTCTTTCTCAATTTTCTCACACAACTATTTTTTAGATATTCAACATGTTAAACAATTTTTCTAACTTAGATATTTATTAGTTTAGTTTCAATATTATTTTCAACAAAATTTTAAATTATATATTTTAAATATATTAAATATTGATAATAAAAATTATTTAATAAAAAATATTATCTAATTTAATTATTAAGATAATCAACTCAAATAAATGTTAAAAAAAAATTCACAATGTATCGAGTTTTTAAAAAATTAAAGAAGAAAATTGTCATAAAAGCTTAAGCAAAGTATAGTTAACATCAAAAATAGAATTACAAATATTTGGGTTGAGAATTTATTGAAATTGAAAAATAGAATGTGATTTCAATTTCTTATATAAAATTTTTAACCTCTAAATATTAAAATAATTTTTATATTATAAATCTGTAATTTTAAGCAAGTGAAAATTTCGTAACTTCAACAATGGTTTCACCCTACATAAAATAATAGTCTGGGCAGTAGATAACACAATGATTTTAATGGATATACAAGTTTCTGGGATTCGGTTTCGAAATCTTAGGCTTCTTTGTTTGAATGGCTCTTATGCATTTATCCGCAAATGGGGGTTTAAGAAAAAAAAATCATTCATTTGAGCGTGTCAGTGGATACACTTGGTAAAGAGTGGATTTAAAGAAGAATTGTTTAGAGATGCACAGATGATAGTAGAGGAAATAAAGTCAGTGAGAGAGCTTTTTAAAGTGTAGATAAGGTAAGAAAGTGTAGAGAATATTTGAGTTGAAGATTATACAATTGAGATGGTCAAGTACAATAGTCTTTCTTATTTTTAAAAAAGAAGTCAGTAATGTATTAAAATGTGCAGAGATCATTAAGAGAGGATGATTTTGAGATTGGTGTCCATTAAAATTTATGAAAGAAAAAATTTATAATATAATAGATATGAAGAAGTATGGTTTGACTTGTAAAGAGTTTTTTCATATTGAATTTATGTAATGTGATATTCTATGTTATCTCTGTTTATTATTATATTTATTTTTTGATTGTATGAAAATTCAAGACATATGTATCATAAATATTTATACTTATTATTATTATTATATTAAAGATCAATAAACATAACATTTTTATATATTAATATAAAAATAGAATAAATTTTAATCATGTTATAAATAATAATATATCTAAAATGTGAAAGATAGTATGTAATATATATAACATATATAAATTTTATGTGAAAGATTACGTAAATAATTGTATAGTCAATATAACAACTAATATCCTAAAAATCATCTTTTTATGATATTATACTATTTTTTTTTGTAACATATATCTTAAGGACAACTCTTTATTAAGTCGGAGGCTTATACAGTAGATGAAGGCCATAGATTCATTTCACATAGAGACAAAATGACATATTCTAATATAAACACTCTGGTTTTGAATGGTGATAGTTTGGGGAAGGTGGTGGTGCAGAGCATTTTGGTGGTGTCAATAGAAGTGAAGTAGCTTGCACTCCTAGAAAGAAACATGAACACACTACATATACATTATATATATGTCCTATCCAGACATGGAGATAAATGCATATTTGTAATTTGTTTAAAGCATAGAGGGGATTTTTGAGTCTGTTGAAATCCTTGACTAAAATTTAATGCAATTTTTCTTGAGTTGAAATAGCTAAGATAAAAAGAATGGTGGTGGTGCTGATCTTGGGTTGAGTTAAATAAAATGAAAGATTATAAGTTTGATGTTGGATATCGACAAGGAATTTAGATCTTCTTTATCTCAAACAAAACTTATACCTAGTTGAGATGAGTAAATTAAAATAGCATTTTGATTTTTTATAGTTCAAACCATTGAAGCAATATTTTTGTTAGTTTTATACAATGATGTGAGTGGGTGGTGTGGGGAGGGAAATTTATAGGCTAAATTATGGTCTTTGACGGGAGGCAAAGAGGATGAAGAACCACCCTTGAACCGCATGAAGGTATCATAGGTAAAGGAATAGAGAACAAGATATCTTAATGGCCAAATCATTTCCCTTGTAAGAGGTTGAGGTAGAGACATTGGGCTCTAAAGGACTAATTAGATGGGTTGAATTTGTAAGGATAATAACACAGGCTCTCTATTCTTTGGGTTACCAAAAAGTTGGTTCTTTTTCTAAAGATGAGTAAATTATACCTCTGAGATTATTAGCTTATTTAGAAAGCAAATACTCAATGGCAAGTGGGATGAAAGTTTCATTACTCTACACCAAATTGGTTAGCTGGAGGAAAGCACACTCCAAGATGCATATTTCTCATTTTGTAGTACAAGTTCTTCAAATTGTTAGATCTTTAGGGCTAGGAGAAGATTTGTATAACTAGGAAAGGAGGCAACATCACCACTCCCTAAAGGAGCCCACATGAAGGGCCAAATAAAACTAGTAGAATGAAGGCAACATCACCAAAAAAGTAGGATTGGTTAGAACATTCTAAGGGCCCGCAAACAGTTACAACTACAAACATGCAAAAAAGACACGACAAGAAGCTACATGAGGTAATTTTTTTTGAAATCTAATGATACATATTTAATTAAAATACATATTTAATATTAAAAATAACATTTATAATGTATATTATAATTTATTATATATTATAATAGTTATATTAAAATACCAAGAATTTATCTTAACAACCATACATACATAGATATATTATTTTATTATTAATTATTATGGTCAATTAAATATTGTTAAAAATTATTTACAAAATGTAATTTTATATTTTAAATAATATAAAGCTACCAAAAAAAATTCCTAAAAAATATAATATATATATATATATATATATATATATATATATATATATAATTTTCATATTGTGTCTATATTAGTAAGAGGGCTTTTATAAAGTGAAAGAGTGTAAATCGATATTTAAACCTCACTTAAAACCTATAGCTGCTAACTTACCATTGCTTCTAACTATCATCATCCATATCACATTGAAGTATGCCACCACTTTTATACTTTATAAGAATGAATTTGGATGTCAAAATAAGTTTGTGTAAAGTAATTGTGGGGGCAAACTGATTGAGTATGGAATCACTATGCAATGCTTTAGTCTATTCCTTTGTTGTGCAAGTTTCTATGTTGGAATGGTTTTCACCAATAAATGAGTGGAGTAATTGTTAATTCAATTAGTTTTAATTAGCATATTTTGTTTATTTATTTATTGAAGGTCTAACAAATTCATCTGTGAAGAAAGCCAAAGCAAAGTTGAAATGAGTTGTGGAAGATTATACTTCATTTCTATAACAATGAACCAATGTATAATAGTAAATTGATAAATTTTACATATTATTTGATATTATTAAACTAATGACTACATTATTAATTCAATACATTTCAATCATTATCACTTTCATTAGAATATTTGTGGTGGCTATTGTTGAAGAGATTTTTCTAATACCTTGCTCTTCAACATAATGACCCTCTAATGTTTTGTGTCCTTGAAGATTAATTCTTCAAAGATACTTGGTACTTGATAACAAGTGTTTATCGGTTGCTTCCATGAAGATAAGTTCTTCAACATTTTCTTGTGTGGGATTTTCACATATTTGATCCATTAGGAATTCATTTACTTCTATTGTAGTGGTAGTAGACAAGGAGTTTTGAACAAGCCAATATTCTCTTGTAGCATAATATTGGAATGGAAGTACGAATCACTTATGTTTTTATATTTACATGTTGCTCCTTATTAGCGAAGGCAAAGCATGATCATACTTCTAAAACTATAGGATTGGAAGCAAGAATTCATTCACTTCTATTGTTATCCATAAATATTGCTTAAACATAATGTAATGGCTCCTCTAACTCCAAAGATATGTTTAATAACACATGTTATCTAATCAAAAAAAAGTTGAAGAGATTACAATGGCTAAAAAACACAAAAAATGATAGCAAGCGAGAAAACATGTGGTAACAATCAACTCATGGGTAATTTTATTGAGATTTACCTATATTTAAGAAAGTATAATCCCAAGACTTTTTTGGTTTTTAATATTAGTGTCAATCCCATTTTTAGTTACCACTTTTCAAAGTTGAAGAGATGAATGAGAGGATTGAGAGGGATATGAGAACATCTAATTTTACTTGCAGTAATCAATTCATTTTATTTTGATTTAGATGAGATGAATGAATGAGGGAGGTACTATCAACTATACCTCAAAGGCTCCCTAAATCTCTGTCTATGGAAGCGTTTTGAAGCCTTTGATAGGTATATTATGATTCCTAAAAAATATATAATAAAATTCAGCGTGAATTTTAATGAATTTCTTATACGTAGATGCATACAAATTCTTTGTAAATTAACTATATGTTGTTAACTTATATAATCTTTAGTATTACAAGAAAAAAGTTTATATTAACTAGTATATACTATTGTTAACTTTTATAGGCTTTGGATATGGCCAAAAAATAGTTTATATTAATGGTATATACTATAACGTTCATGTGTGAATGGATCACTAAATATCATTTATTTCTTCTTTTTCTTTACTATTTAATTAAAATGCAATAAGCAGAGTAATTCGAGATACGCTATCTAATGCTACAGTAAATGACATAGTTATATGATTGTTTCTTTTATTTAATAATTTAATTTTAATTGTACATATAAAGATAGATAATATAATATATCATATTAATACTTATCAAATATTATTTATATATATATATATATATATATATATATATATATATATATATATATATATATAATTCCTTTGACTTTTCTTGCACCTTTGGGGCAATTACTAGTTAACTAAAAGATATATGTTGAATATTCCCAAAATATGGATCATTGTCACTGTATACAAATTAATTTAGAAGAAAAAAGTCTTAATTAAAATATATTATTTTTTGAATTGAAAATGAATTTTATTTTTCTTAAAAAGAATATAATTTATGATAAAAAAAAAAAACCATAATCATTAGCGATAAGAAATAACATCAAGAATAAAAGGTACGACAAAAATCAAATTGGACCAACCTCATATTAGTTCACATAAATGAACATAATTATATTTTTGTAGGTTTGAAAATTTTATTTATATATAATTTAATAGTTATCATATAGTTGAATTTCAAAATTATATTATATTATTTTTTATATTATATATATAAATTTAAAGAGTTATATGAAGTTTCATAATGAATTATTAATAAGATAGAAATTTTATCTTCTATTTATAAATGGATTTATATGTTATGTGAGTTTGATTGTAGAGAAAACTCTATGGTTAAATATGTTTAGGTGAGTAATATTAACATAAATAATTTTTTAGGAAGTCTCAGTACTTCACCACTCATAAAATATGGGTAAGATTGTCTTCAAACTATATAATTAAATCTCAAAATCATATTATATAATTTGATGTATTATTAAAAAAACTATTACATACATTTATTTAAAGAGTTAGAGAATTCTATAATAAATAAAATTGCTTATTAAAAAATGAATAAAAATAATAAGAAAATTAGTGACCTCCCCAAAAAAACTTGATACTTCACTCCTATTAACACATAATACATAACTCTTTAAACAAATAATAAATAATACGGTGAATTTTTTTAAAACGCTAAATAGAGTATTTAATCGTAACTATCATTTGAATAAGTAGCTATAATACAATCACAAAAAGAAGCTGCATGGATGGAGTACTTTTAATTTACTTTAATTTTTATCATTTAAGAAAAATTACCATGTAAATTTTGAAATGTTCAGATCGACGAATTTCTTTCAACTGGCAGCGGAAAAGGGTTTGAAAAGGGAAAATGTGTAGGACCGTTTGAAGCTAATTTTCATGGGTCCAAACGGTACTAAGTATCTTTGACAGTTCCAAATAGCATGAGGACCCTGTTTTTTGGTGAGAAGCTTTCAGCCAGCTGCTAAGAACGGACAGAACTTGGAGATGGGTGGTGCATTTTTTTAAAGGTATTCTATTGAAAACTGTTAAATCAAGGGAATTCTTTTTAAAGAGAGATTACAAAGTTTAAAATTTACAGAGATAAGATATATATGTTTTATATTTGAAATATAATTAATTGTTTTCAATAAATTAAAAATAAAAGATGATATCATATACTATTAGATAAACTGGAAAGGATTCTTTTTCCATTTCCATTAATCAAAATAAAGAAACTATGAAAGAAAACTTTGATGATGTCTCGTTAATAAAAATTAGCGAAAAACTAACTCAAAATCGTGCCAAACAGTCATAATGTTAATAAGGATACTTATTGTTTTTATCAAACCTCAAATATGCTTCCAAATTTTAATGCATCAGAATTTAAGAGAATCTCAGATCATTCTAATAATTCCACAAACCATTCTCCCAATTCATTTGAAATTTCTAGACATTGCAAAACATAATTTCCAGATTTTATGAAGAAATCTTTAGGAACTTTGAAGATACTGAAGAGAAAAATAAGTGCATTGTCGGGAAAATATTCAATTGAAGGCAGAGTTGCACTTGTTACCTGTATTTGTTTGACAATTTACATAAGACGCAGTTTCTTTAAAAAATAAAATGAAATGAAATAATTGAAATTAATTATGAATTTTCTCCCTATCCAGTTCTGGTAAGCAAAAAGCCAACGAACATGTACAATACATATTTGCTTTTTTCAATTTTAACCTAGTCACAGTATTGTTATACAGGTCAATCTCAAACTTTAAAGTGGACTGTAAATTATTAAATTTTCTAAGGTATTCTAGGTATCAAGACTAAAGTTGTCTATGGTTTTTGTGTACTATTTTCTAGTATTCATTGTTAAATCTGGTTGTTGGTGCGCTAGCAATTATGATGTCTTCTTTAAGGAAAAATCAACGTGTTTCAAATTAACTTCCATATCCAACTACAAAGAGTGCGTACTCAAAATTAATTATGGATTCTTTATTTTCGTACTTCCAAAAATTGTAACTAGAAATTTGAGTTCTCTATGGAGGCTATTTCATATTAGTTGATATATAAGCAAAACCTGATTGATTCCACTCTGTTTAAGAGTATTGTTTTCAGAGTTTGATAGACCCCATAGTGTAAAACATTGATCGAATGGTATGGAGAATTCATACTCACGTGTCCCTGTATTTGGTAGTTCTCATGTTGCAACCAAGGAGGTCCATATTAACAAAGATGTATCAGAACAAGTGGGGGATACTGGAAGTGATTTTAAGAAATTGCAATGGTGGTTTTATGATTTATTTGTACCTCCAAAGTACTACTTGACGGATCAATTCCTCACCATGACCAAATACAGTTGCATTTCAACTTTCGAAAGCGTAGCGAAAGGAAAATGTACTGGTAACAGATCATAGATAAATTGATCCTTTGAAGCTGATGCTAATCTTAAAAGTAAGATTCAGGTTATTATCATTCCTTCAAAATGAAAGTGACTTTTGCATTTTATCCTTTACGACATCTTGATTCCTAATGTTTTGAGAATAATTGTTTTCAACTGATTTTATGGTTTTGGTTCCATGTGCAAAATGTTGTACTTTGATTCTACATTGACTACATACATGTATAAATTCCTATAACCTGGTAGACTAAAATTTAAAGACATTTCAATTAAAAAAACTTTTTTTAATATATATTTCATTCTTCCATCTTGTTTTTAGGTCATGCTCTACTACAACTACACAAAAGCCACTTTTTGTATGAAGTGATATTGCATCTTGTATTGGAAAAATATCGAGGCTTCAAAAGAAAGCCTTACATGGCATTCACAGGGAATCTAAAACTGGTTTTCAAAACAATTTTTCAAACATGACAAGAAAGGGTGAGCTCAAATTCGAAATAAATTTTATTTTTATCAATTATTATATAATCGCTTATACTATGGGAAACTTTTCTGCTTTAATCACATAAAGATGGTTACCAGTTCTTGTGTAGATGCTATGTATTCAATGGTATCTCGTAAAGGTTCACGCTGATGTTGACTATAGATAATGATATACAGCCTAAAAGTAATACAAAGATTTATACGAAGAAAGAAGATAATCAGTATTAAACAAAATGTAAACGTTAGTCCAATGTTTTTCATGAATTAGATAGAAAAACAAGTAAAATTAGAAGGCAAATAACTTGTACGCAAGAAAACTATAGTTTTTAAAGTTGAAGTACAAATAATGTATAAATATTACATACAAGGTTTTTACAATCTATTAATAAAGTTATTCAAAACCGCTTGTGGTATTTTTACAATCTACTAATGAAGTGATTCAAAACCGTTTGTGGTGTTTGAATCAACACCCTTTTGTTTTGAAACCATGGTTTTCAACCATTAACCTACTCACCTAGGTTGTTGCAATTGACGGCCTTTGAACTCTGTGCATAAGAATATATGCTCTGCCCAAATCAAATATGAATTGAAGTGAGCAATAGGGGATGAATTCTTTACATATTGATCCAAAAAATAGAAGATAAGTACGGATCTAATATTTTTATGACATTGTTAATAGAATATATCATTTTTTTTTCTTTTCAATTTTATAAATAAACACAATGAATAACATGGGTGAGCAGACAATGGAGAGAATGGATAGGATGAAAAAGGAGAAGAATGCAAATGAGTGATGGAGCCAATAAATTTGCACATAGTCTACATTTTAATTTATTGATAGGTGCAAGCAGGGGTGGATGGACTACAATGGCTTTTGCCCATGGTCTACATAGCATAGCCATCAAGCCAATTTGATACATAGAACAATGAATGGAAGACACAAATAGGTCTAGGATGGCCACACTCTGATACAAGATATTGAAAATAGCCCTTACTAGGCTAGAGTCAAAGGCTCAAATATAAATTGTTGATCAAATTCACATTAATTTATTCTATCATTATGCCGGTACTTGCCTTATTTATGTGTCTTCTTTATTTGGTGCTAATGCATAACAATAACCTATCATCTTTGTTTCTTTGATAAATTATTTTACAGTAAGCATGATTTCAGCCTGCCTTCCTTTTTTCAGAGGTAACAAGACTACCTTCATACTGCATTTCCTAAAACTATACATGTTTTTGACCCATCATGAATTGTTTTTCTATCAAACTAAAGTTTTACCTATAGAAAACTTGATTAAGAACCTTTTATCTACTGTAACTTCATTTCATTTCTTAAACCATGAAATGTGATAAGGATTAGGATGTTTCTCATACTGCAAACCTAATTTCTCAATCATATCCTCAGAAACCATATTTTTATAACTACCACCATCTATAATTACTTTACATATCTTACCTCCTGAAGTACACATTGTTTAAAAGATATTTGTTCACATCCATGCATCACCACCCTCTTTATTTTGCAAATGTTATTTTGTTGGAGAAATCATTATTATTCTCATCATGAGACTTTCTCCAATGCATATTGTTATGAATTTAGTATTTTTCTCTTCGGGTTCAGCTTCAACTAAATTCACTCTTGGGAAATTCTCTTCCCTTCTTTCTTGATCTTGATAGTGTGGATAATCAAATTATCTATAACCTTCTTCTCCACATTTGTAACAAACATAAGACCTACATTTATTTATAAACCATCCTCTACCACCACCATAGTTTTATGCTCTTCGAAATCCTCGTACTATTTTTTGGTATTTAAAACCTTATCTATTATCTTCTTATCTTTTTTCACCATGTGATCATTATTCTCTAGTGGTATTGAACCCATCTATGTTTGTATTAAATACACCTCATCCTCCTATTGGAGGGGATTGTCTTCTTGGCCAAATACACATTCTTATGAAATTTTGTTTATTTTGTTTTTCTCCTACCCTCAAAGCTAATTGATAAGCTTCCTCCATGCAAAGTATTATATGCACACTTAATTTAACTTGAATAGAAAAATCCAATCCATTTGTATACATTTCATTAATCTACTACTCTATTTCATCATGATCCACTTGTATGAAAAGACTATAAAACTCATATGTATAGTCCTGTGTATTATGATCCTTCTACCTCATGTTTTGAAATCTTATATATAGGTTTGTGCATAATCTACAAAGATAAATTTATCCCTCAACTTCTTCTCCATCTTTTTCCACAAGTTTATCTTCTCTTTATCTTTTTTTGTCTTTATTTCTATAGGGCATCCCACCAAATCATTGCAGGAACCTTCAATTTTGTGCATGTAAACTTTCCCTTTTTATCTTTTGTCATAGATTTCCATTCTAAAAAATTATCCATGTTGTTCATCCAATATATCAACTCCTCTAGTTTTACACTCCCTCTATAACTTCGAAAATCAACCTTGATTCCTTAATTCCATACCTTTGAATCTCTAACCATCCTCTCTTTCATTTGTGGTGGATATTCATGTTATTCCTCTTGAAAAATTTCCTCTTCATGATCTCTGTCATCATCAATATCATCTTTTTCTCTCCTTTGTCTTTGATTTGTAAAGCTATCAGTTAATTATTCTACTTACCCATATAGCTCTTGTATAGTCTAGTTAATCTAAGTGAATCCTCCTCATCTTCTCATCATCTCTTATACCTCCAAGATTTGAACTTGCTCTAATACTAAATATTGAACCCAAATTATATCAAGATAAGAAAATACCAATAGGCAATACTTTTGAAATAATACCATGTATTGATTTGTATTGAATGATTCAAATAATTACAAAGCATGCATAAATAAGCCTCAACTCTAAATTAGAGTTGACATGCAAACAATCAAAACTCTAATATTAATAAAAATTAACATACTAGTTTTAGTAGTTATTAATTTTAGTAAATTTTGCATCTAAGTCTGCGTAGCTCTAAAAAAAATTAAAAATAAATTATACACTAAAATTAACCTATTAGATGAATATCAACCAAATTTAATGTCTGGTTAAAAATATATACAATTTCTAAATTTAGAAAAATAATAAAAATAATATTAAACTATAATTCTAGACTCCTAGATGGTCACGTATGGCCTCCAAAAAATATAGAAAAAATCCATAATTGGATAGGCTGAGTTATGGATGAATTTAAATTTTTGATATAGTCATTTTATCATGAATATGGGCTTAAATGGATATATGAATAAATGGGTATGGCCTCTAAAATTTTGGCCTCTTTTTTTACATCATCTTGGTATCTTAAGGAAGGCAGAAGGTTTTTTATTAGTTATCCTATAATTTCTTCAGAGTAACTTTATTTTATGTTAGTTTATTTGTTATTTTGTAATCTTTTCATGCTTTGAAAACTCCTATAGAATTTTTATATCACTTCCATTGTAGGTTGTTAACTAATGTTTCTGCTTGTTTTATTTTTATGGTCTTTTAGACCCTTTACTAGGGACCCTATCAAAACCCTTATTTTTGGTTCTTATCCCCAAATTTATATAATTTTTTAATTTATTGTGGATTTTATCCTTTGGGTCAGTGTATTTTTTATTACTTAGTGTAGGATCCAAGTTTATCGTTGGAAGAGTCATCTCATTTGTGTTTTATTGCTATATTCTATTAATCCTTTATAGAGGTGGGGCCTCATATCAAAACCAATCCCTCTAGTTCATAGCTCTAATTTCAAGAGTATTTATACATATCTAAAAATAATATATTAATATAAATATTATTCTAGTTATTTATATTCCAATTAAGGGTCACTAATAATATATAAATATTAAAGACACGATTAAATATTTATATTTTTTACTCTCTCTCTTTCTCCTCTTATTTTGAACCCCCTTTCTAGGGCATAATATGCTTATGGGACTTCTTAGAGAATTAGGATGCTCATGAGCCCTTTTGCATGCCCCTTGTGGTTGGAGTTAACTCATTGCCATTGTTTCATCTTTCTCACCTTACAACTAATTGATATCATTTTGTGCACTAATAAAGTATGATTTTAAATTTGATTGTCTCTAAATACATAAGTGATATAGTGGGATGAAATATTGAGAAATTGTTTTATTTTTTATACGTAAATCCTATGAGCACATGCAAACATTATAGCAATAATCAATAGATCATTAGAATATTCATTGAAGCGTAAAATTTTATATTTAGAAACATGAAAAGACACTTATTTT